>CAWUFW010018341.1:0-225609 GCA_963921515.1 Calotriton arnoldi
TGAAAGTTGCGTTACGCTACTCTTGCGGTAGTTATCACACGTTCTTGTGAATATACCCCTAAGTGTCTCAGTAAGTTCAATTTACAGTCTTGCCACTGAGGATCCCCTTAATCTCCTGATAATGTCTTAAAGTCTCCAAGAATCAAGGATGCCTTTTTCGTTAGTAAGTTTGTGAGTTTCTATGATTTCCCATAAGCTATTGCAAGAATTAGTTACAATCATAAGTGGCGAGGTAGGAAGTCTTTCCTTAAGCCCCCTTCTTTACCATTGTTTCTTCCTTCTTTTAGTTTTAAAATCTCTCACAAGTTTTCCCAGTTTCTTTACTGGAGAAAAACATATATTGGAGGAATGGAGTTTATTCCATTTGTCTCAGGGTTACTTATTGGTTTGGGGGGATTGAACCCATGCCACTCTCATGAGCCAAGCTTGACTTTAATAAATCTTCAGACTTTTTTGCTCTAATCCAAGATGCGTGCTGAATCATGTTAACTTCTATCTGCAATAACTGGTGGTTGAGATAAGCAGGCCTCCTATATATGGTCACAGCCCACCCAAAGAAAAACATGGCCCCCAATTCATGACTCCCCACCAGCCTCCTTGATGTTTTAGACTACAACAGGGCCTTTTGCAGAAAGTAGCACCCACCAAACGATGTTGGAGCAGAGGGAGCCAGATCACTCTGTCAAGTCCAGCACCTGCCTTCTACATCGAAGTAAACAATGAGGTATTGTAGGAAATTGTATGACATCATAGTCAGTCACAGCATATTTCATTGGTGGGATATCATATTCAAACATCTTTACCTAATGGAAACTAAAGGTCACTACAGTAGCAGGACGATGTTTAGAATTGTTAGGTAAAGTAGAGACCAGGTATTGATGACAACAATGTATCAATTGCCAGGAGATTTCCTGTCTCATTTAATTCAAAGAAACACATGCTCAGATATCATAGATATAGGGTAGTGATTAATAGAAGAGAGATGATGGAAAATTATAAGAGAGGTGAACAGGAAGGTAAATGATAAATAATAATTTTAGTTTTTAGATCACTGTTCAAGACGGAAATAGATGCCCGTGCTGTACTAATGTACTCAGCAGATCTCACCAGATGTATCTTGTTTTTATTTATTTATTTTTGTGAATTGTGCAATGTCTTTTCTATATCAAGATGTTTACATTTGGGAAGTGCACTATGATTGTTGTAAGGAGAATTCAGCTTTTAAACTGAGAACCATATCGAATTTCGTTTGCAGAACCCATGTTCCTAGACAATCTCAGTTAAAAGTGGGCATGAACGATTTCATTTTCAGAGCTTTCTTGACCCTCATTTTTTAAGTCTTGCTCTTAGGTTTTTGTTTAGTGTTGTCCAGAGTTTCACTCTTTATACACTGGGGGCCTGATTCACAAAGGTAAATGTACACTTCTGTGTAAGTTTACGATTTTGTGCTATTCACAAATACATTTTACGAGTAGTATTTTACAACTGTGGAGTCTCAGCACTAGTGGTGGAGACTTCGCACCTAAAAGATAGGACTGTCCTATCTTTTTAGGTGCGAAGTCTACGCCAGGAGTGCTTAGACTCTGCAGTTGTTAAGATACTACTCATAAAGTGTGTTTGTGAATAGCGAAAAATCGTAAACTTACATAAAAGTGTGAGTTTACCTTCATGAATCAGACCCTTTGATATCGGTCCCAAGCTTCACTTGTTTGAAGGAGTTCAGTTGAATCTGACGGGCAGAACTTTTGTGATATAGAGTGAAGATCTCTGGTGGGGATGTAGTTGTCTCATTTCTGCAAGAAAGTGGGACATTGACCAAGAATGCTTGTTTGTATTGTTTGTATGGGGCACTGAGCCTAGTCTAAGCACATTGAGCTTAGTCCTGGCACATGGCAGGAGCGAGGGGAGAGTTCTTAAAGCATGTTTTGTGTAGTTACTGTTTCTGATCTTAACACACATTTGGCTGCTTGGCTCAATAGTTGTCGGGGAAAGCAGACTCAATGTATAACTTAGGAGCGGCTGCTGGCTATCTGAAAAATGTTTTATGTTTGGAGGAGTTGGAGCCCTGTTCATAGACATTATAGCTGCATGTTCACCTCCTTGCCATAGTGTTGATTTTTGAAGCAAAAGTGAGATTGGTGTGAAAGAGAATTCCCAAATCCTTGACAGTGGATATTTCCGAACTGAATGTAGACAGCCACTGGTTAGGAAAACAAATCAGAGCAGGGCATGGTTTGACTGATTTTCTACTTTTAGAAAAACAAGATATTGTTTACAAGGGTATGATGTTGGCCACAGATACAAACGTTTTGACCTCTAAAACCGCATGACAAGGAAGAGTGTTTTGCTCGCCTATACTTGCCCTCCCTTGGTTCTTCCCTAATGCTAATACAATGAAAACCTAATGGTGTTGGCTTGAGGCTGTTATCTTACCGATGACCCCCCAAGGCTTTGTCGGTGACCCCTCTCTGCTCTTGTCAATGATGATATGACTAATAATGCGATTGCTGTACCCTCATACCACCATTGTATTGACATTAACACCAATTAGATTTTCCTTTCGCACTTCTGAAATACACCTAACTGACCATGACTATTATGGGTTACTAAGATTTTTCTTTACTTTTCTTATAAGCTTACTTTGATTCTGAAAATTAATAAAAGAGTAGTAGTAAAATCTCATTAAAGTTATGCAGCCAGTGCATCGTTGAATGTATTCCACTTTTCAGAATGAAAGCTGTAGTTGTTTAATGTTGCCAGTGCTCCTTGACAGGCCCTCCTCTCTGATCATTCTCCGAGGACAATATGTCTCATTGAATGTTGATTCGAAGTGGCATTTTTGTCTGGTGTAAACGCTGCTTGCAGCCAAATATCAATCGCAAGGAGGTTTTTGGCCAAAATAGCAACATATGTACTGCTGGCGACGACAACTACTATGCAAATACATACAACTGGCAAGTCAAAATGTTTTTCTCTTTGTTGCTGTGTTCAATTCACTGAATCAGATGAGTCCAATGAATCTCTAATGAAATGACATACTGCACCACTCTGTCAAATTGCTTTGTACATTCACCATTCGCTTCATCAAAAAACATACTCGCAATTTAATTTTAATAGCTGATGCTTTTCTTAAAAATACAAATGTCTGCATGCTTGTATGTTCCTACACCATCTTAGTCTGAATAATCAATCACAAATCCATTTACTGGCTGAAATGACGTCCCATTTCCCACCACCACTCTAAGAGCCAATCTACCTACTCATTCTTTTTACTGGCATAAAATAATATCATGTTTATGTAAAAGGACTGTGTGGATAAACACAGGAATCTCTTTCAATATTCAAGTTCAATAACTGGTACACTGAAAAACAAAGATCGTAGCTCTTGTTTACGTTTTTTTTCAGTGGTAACAAAGCAAATGTTTGTTTTAAAGTTTCCCTTCCTTACATTTTTTTAAATTCTTATGTTTTAAAATGCCTGAATATGCAAGTAGTCATTATTATGGTCTGTACCATTACCACATTGTGACATTTCATAGAACTTCAGCTTTGGCTTTTAAATTAAAAAAAGTATAGTTTGGATTGCTTTACTCTAGTGCATTTCACTGGCATGATTGGCCTGTATTACAATTAGTATACCACACCACTTCTGTCCTGATGATTTCATTAATGACTCAACAGGTAAGTCAGTAGTTTTGAACCTCCAATGCAATCCTTTATTGTTATAGATAGAGCAGATAGAGCAACATTCTTGTAAGAAATGATCATCTTTTTCGTGATTTCCTCCCGATTTTTACCCTATTAGTTTTGTTGGACTTCACAAGTGCGTTACCCCTGCTAAACAGTAGTGCTCCCCATTTTAACATAGTTTAATTCATTTAATTCTGATTGGCATATTTAACTTGCCTACAAGTTCATTGTAAATGCTACCTATGGACCGCAGCACCTAGTGTGCCATCCACAGAGTTGACTTGCAAAGTATGGCTGTAGGCCTACGATGTGTAATCTGCCTGCAGCAGCCTAAACATCTGCTGTCAAAACTCTCAAAATAATCCTTTCTTACAGAAAGGAAACCCTGCTTTTGACTATTAATAAGTGACCCATAAGTACACCTAGTTGTCTACAAGGTAGGGGTAATGATATTTAGAAGTGGAACACAAGTAGAGCTTGCATTATCCTCCAGTGACTGCCCTCAAAAGCTATTTTCACTGGCAGGGTTGAGCCGAGTCTTGGAAAATATCATTCTACAGATTATATATTTTAATTTGTATCTTTTGACAGGAAACAGTTAAGGTATGTTTTTAGGTCTATTTTTCTTATTTATTAAAAATGTCATCCATTGTTGAAGTCAGATTTGCATTGAATACATGTGAAAAGTATATTTTGGAAAGTTATACTTTTTCTGCCTGAGCCCCAGGTAGTCTGATCAGACTTAGTCTGAGACAGCCAGCTTGCCAGTGCCTCCCTGACAATGAGATGTGAAACGTGCACCCACAACAGAAACAATGACCTGAGCCTTTTGTTTCTCAATAGCGTGGGTGTGGAGTGGTGTTGTTCTTTCCCTTGTAGGAAGGACAGTTGGAGTACCCCAGGAACGTCATTGACTTGAAAGGGATACAGGTGAGGCCTGTCCTTTCACAAGTAGATGTAAAGTGAAACCTGGAGTAAAGCAAGACTCAGTCGCTCAGGCCTTCATGAGCCAGGCTGACTCAAAACCTAGTGGGGAGGAAGCTGCCTTCAAAAGCAGTTTAAAGTAAACAATGAGAGGGGACTGCTCATCTCCCTGGCCACACTTCTGGGCATACACAAAGGCTTTCCACAAGGGAGTGAGGGTTCCGCTATCTTGAATTTGAGGAGTAAGGGGCACTCTGGGTTTCTTTTCAGTAAAGCAAGCTGGAACTACTGGATCATTCCCACTGGGAATGGATTAGCTGGGGCAGTTACCACTGGTAATGTTTACCCATTGGTTGGAGAGGTTCCTGTAGCCACCTTCACCCACTGGCTACTGCAACCCATAAATATGTCATCTCATGGAACCCTCCAAAGAACACTTTCTGAACCTGCAGAAGATCGGAAGAAAAGTGAGTCTTCATCATTATTTCTTCCTCTGGAGTCCCAGAACAAAAACTGAGGCTTGCCATAGAAGGGTGCTCCCTCAACATAGAAAAAAACTACTCAAACCCTTAGGCTGCTCTAAAAACTGGTTCACCAGGACTTTACATTAAGTGAATGCCTCTACAGGAAGCTCTGCCCTCTACAGCTTCTAATCTTGACTTGCTGAGGAATTTTGAAAAACAAAAATAATGAATTAGTCCAAATGTTCAGGGGCAAGATGGCAAATATATCCCAGCAGCAAAGTGACTTTGGCGCCATGAAATCCAACTTTCTCCTTGGAGCTTTTGGCACCAAACCAACACCTTCAGCAGGAGCTTGATGACCACATATCTTTGGGCAAGAGGTATTCAATCAGATTGAGTGAGGAAAATGTGCTCTTATAGCACCCCTCACCCCCGCCTTGTTAGTCCTGTGTTTCCTATAGATCTTAACATTTATCACCAATGAAGGAGACACTGTTGTCGGAGAGTCAGGTTTCTGTAAAAAGAATTAGATCAATAAAATAGAAACTGAAACAATTAGCGAGCTGGAATCTGTACTCTACAGCTGATGTTACATACAGAATATAGCTCAAAGCTGTGCCATTCCTTTTTGCTTTCTATATGTGAAAGTTAAAACGTTCTGCAATGGGATATACTGGTATAGATTTTTAGCATTTAAAGCCTGAAAAGCATTTTGGTGTGGTGGTGTTTGAGTAAAAAAAAGGTAGGAATACCTCCAAGCAGTATTTGATACTCTGCACACTTTCCGGAGTTGTGATAGGCTTAAGGCTGTTTTGACCATCATGACTAGTTGCTGTCAGGCATCTCAACACAAACAGGCAAAGGTTTTCTTTTTTTGGTGTGCTTTCATTGTGGCAGTGGGGGGCACTCTGACTGTGTTTGCAGTGTGATCAAGGTGCAGCAGTGTTTAAACTAGCTGGAAATCAAATTATATGGGCTAAACAGCGACTAGACTGCAAATTGTTCAAAATGTAGCAACACTGGTTTCATGCCCCCTGAAGGCAGTGAGTACTGAAACACTCCAACGGCTGTAAGAGTGGTTAAAGTCAGTCATAGTTGGAAAACGCATCAACATACTACAGGAATTACAGCACTGACCTACATTAAGGAAAAAACAATTCTGTGTCACTCTGCGCAGGTTAAAAATTGGAGGTAGATCTCAAATCAAACAACAATTTGGTGTTTAACTTGAAAGAGACAGGGGAACCAGTAGGCAAAAGAGAAGGCACTACCTTTTTCATCTGGAACCAAACCTTGAGCTGTGGTTTTTTGTAAGGGTCGATTCTTGTACAGTTTTTTCTCAACCTCTATGTGCAGCAATTCCCACCTTACTCCATCTTTTTAGGGCTTGATTTTTACAGGCACACAGAGACCATCCCGCTCACATTTGGCATATCCTATAAGAATGTTTATGGTCTCCCTCTTGAGAACCCTGATGCCCTGTAAAACTCTGTGGCTGTCACAAGATGGTGGATGTCACCAACCTTCTAAAACTGACCCCAGGAAAATAGGGAGTCTGTCCCCTTCTTTTAAGACCACTGTAAGTAAACCATATCTTGGCCAGAAATCATGGTTTCTCTCATTAGAGAAAGGTGTTTTAAAATTGTTTTGTCCTTGTAGACTTGAACTTGGCTCTCAATTTGCACATGACAAGCAATTGTATTGACCAGCTCTGGATCTTAAAAACTATTATTCCTTTCATTGATGTTAGTCTTCATTTCCCAGTTCTAAATGCGTTACTCCAATGCTTTACTCCAATTTATGCTACATTATGCCAAATCAATATATCTATGAAAACAACAGAATCTACCTTTAGGCCCAAGGAGGACAGTGCACATAAGAATTAGGAGCAACACATGTCATCCTAGGTATCATTTAATAAGTTATTCAAAAAGAATTAATGATTGTCAATTACTCCTATATAAATCAAAACCCAAACCTTTCTAAGAGACCTCCACTATCATTACGAGCCCCCTGGTTTATTTAGTTTTAAAAGAATACACACTATTTCTCTACCCATAGATCTGCAAGCAATTTTAGTCATGATGATGACCCCCCAAATTTCTTCTATGGGTAGAAACATCATTGACATTAGGGGGCTTAAAGGCAGCCTATTAAGATGATGATCAATTAGGAACTGTTCATCAAAAATACAAGATTCATTTATTGCTATGACTAGTTATTTAATGTGTTAGCCCTTCAACTGACCATCTCATTTTGGACCACCTTCGTTATGGTCATATTATTGTCTTTATCACTTTATTAACTTTGTCTCACAGAGCACAAATATTGCTTACTGTAGATTCTTTTGAACATAATTGAAGTCTGACTTGTTTCTTTTTGATGACTGTATAACAAGCATTTGCAATGCAATAGGTGTCGCATTTGCAGGAGTTTGTACTTATAGTCTTTGCTTACGAGAAGCAAGACTGGCAGTAAAAGAAGCGCAGTTACTGCCAGCCTTGCTTCTGGTAAGCAAGGACTATAAGTACAAAGTGCGTGTTTACGCACTGCTTGCAGGTTTTTAAAACATATAAATAAAACGCATTGTCATGTACAATGCCAATAGCCCAAACTCTCGCAAATGCGACAACTATTGCATTGCAAATAGTTGTTTCTTTTCCACTGCACATAGTAGGCAGGTCCTGGCCTACTTAGAGCAGAAGCTTCTATTCACTGTCACGAAGATCTCGAGGTCCAAGAGCCACAGGTGTGATATTTGTGGGCTGTGGACCAAAAGCTAATGTGTGAAGAGGAAGCTCTATATCTCAAAGTCACAGAAATCACTACAGACCACTGAGACTGCCCTGGGATAAGACTGTGCCCTTGGGCGTGAGATGTGCATTTTATGTGGCAGGTTAGGTTTGTGACGCTTTCTATAGAATTGGCTGAAGTTCATCATTAATAAATAATGTCTCCTGTCAATGTCTTCATGCGGGGTAGGCCAACATTGTATTTCCTTAAGCCGGCATCTACTAACGAGACTGCACAGTATTACAAGGAGCTCCCACGCCTGTCAGTCAGCTGTCCTTAGTTAATGATGGGGCTATAACTCTTCATATCCAAATTTCATTATAAAGGGAATTAGGTCTAAGTGTGGAATGTTTCAGACATGATTCACGCTGGCAGCATAAGTTAAAACTTACCAGGCCCATTTTTGTTGCATAAGATAGGTGCCCAAAAGCATCCCTCCTGGACGAAAGCTAATAAAAAAAGTATCATACAGACACGGACAACTTCATACCTCCAATAATACTTGATCATTTTCGGAATCTCCTTTTCAGTCATGAGTCATGCTGATTTTATGATTTATATCTCCTAATAAAGCAAGGCGCGCAGCAGCTTGCAACAAGTGTCTGCTGCAAGGAGTGCAGTGACAGACGGTGCACAGAGGCAGCCTGTGCTATGCTCCATGCACAGCCGGCTGCTTCAATGAGGGCAGACTGGAGGAGAGCGGCCGCAGACAAAGCCGTCTGTCTGGTCAGCAGGCAGGCACTGCGCATGGATGGGCGCACCAAAAAAACAGTAAAACCACCCTGTCATTTTGGTCAAGTCGCTTAATCTCCCAGTGCCTAAAGCAAAATGAACTTGCGCTTGTACAATGTAAGTGTTGTTTCTTTAAAGCGCTCCAATACATTCCGGTTGAGTCAAGGCTATATAGAAAACTAAGAGAAAAGTAAACATCACATGAAAACATACTCTGGAGTAAATGAGGCTGGAGGAGGAGCGTAGAAGGGGAGGCTGATGCTAACAAGTAAGAGTGGACAGCTGCAGCAAGTCTCTTTTTGCAGTTTTATATAGCGCGAACTCGACGCGAGGGTATCAGAGCGCTTTACATGAGAACCAGTTGCATTACAGACGGACACATTCATTTTTAGGCACGGGGAGATTAATGGGCCGATTCCAATCTCGGCCGGTAGGGCACCGAATCGGATTCGGCTTAACCGGATCCGATTCGGAGCCCTCTTTCCCGACCGATTCGTACGTGCGTCCGGGCGAGCGAGTACGATGCGAGCGCTCGCGAAATCGCCGCCCGACTCGTACGCGGGTCCGACCCGCTCTGACCGACTCGCACGGACACGGCTCGCACCGCGCAATGGAGACGTTCCCCGGCCGGGCAAGTATGATGCGCGCCTCGAGCAGTCCGACCGACTCGCGCCGTCCGGCTCGAAAGAGCAGTCGGAGCCAGACTTTGGGGGTCCGTGTCGGACCCCCCAGTACGCGTAGCCACGCGAGTCGCACACAGGGGGGACCCATGGGTCCCCCCTACCTGTGCATGTATGGTGTGATTCGCATCGACGCGTACCCGCTGTAGGGGGCGCCCTTGTTTGCCTCGCACCCATTGAGTCAATGGGAGCTCGCGTACGCGTTGTACGACCGGCTCCCATTGACTTCAATGGGAGTCCGACCGAATCGGGTCCAATAGCATGCGTCCGCATCGTACTCATTCGGTCGGCCTGCTAGAGTCCGATTCGGTCGGAAATCTCTCCGGGTCCGGCTCGGTCGGAGTGATTTCCGGCCTGAATCGGAATCGGCCTCTAAGTGTTTTGCACAGAATCACAGGGTGTTTGAGCTTCCCACCGGACTCAAAGCTGGTTCCCCAGCTTCAAAGTCGGCCGCTCTAGCCTTTAAGCCACAACATTTGTACATAAACAGAGCTAGTACCTTCAATCCAATGCATATAGCATTGCAGCATAGTGCTGTATCTAGAATACTCCAAATACAATCATTTTGTTCAAGTTAAGAACTTTAGCTCAAACTCTCAATACTACAACTATGTAGAAGGTCGCGACATTCCATCCACGCGAGTTCTTCTCGTACCACCAAAATGCTGTTACCAAAGTAGTTATTGAGCCATGTGACCAATTATTGCATCCAAAAATTAGAAACCACCAATCCGTATCCCTGTATCAACATTTATACTGCAAACAATTGTTATGTACGGACCAGAGAGAGTACCGGAAAGTAGGCACTCTCATTATACAAGAATACCATCTAATAACAAACCTCAATTAGGTAATTTAAATAAATCAAATGTATTAATTCCAGATTGAAAACAAAGAAAGAAAGCTGGATAAGGACAGCCTTCAATCCCAAACTTTTTTGAGTTTATGGTTACACAAAATCATTATATGTGGACCAGAGAAGAAACTGTTAAACTAGCCTGTTCATGCAATCTCCAATATCAAGCCTGGATGTTGTCCGTTCTTTATCAAACAAATGCTGAGTGTGGACCAATGAGAGCAAACTAATTCTGATCGGTTGGTTTCCCTCTAATCCCGGTTCACATATTTCAATAGAGAAGAGCTACGTGAGGGTTGATACTCAGGAGCTGCACCTTCTCACACAGAGGTCTGATGCCCCATCTTAGCTGCCAATCGCACTGATAAGCAAGCGCTGGTTTTGTGCTAACACCTTCTTTGCATGCTAGAACCTTTTGATGTGTCTTATAAATATGAATTAATGGAAAATCAATGAGAATGCAAAGTGATTTTGGATAACATATTATAACAGGCATGCCTGTTCTTCTAGGTACAACTCGGCATATGCTGCATAATCTGCAGATTTCTCCAAAAAATTGTTTCTAGTCACACAGATCAAAAGATACTAAAAACGCGTCAACATGTTCCCGCACAGCGGAAGGCCCTTCATTTAACTGAATCACAAGATGGTTAGCCGCCTCCGAGGCTCGAAGCTGGTTCCCCAGCTACAAAGTTGGCCGCCCTAGCTGTTAAGCCACATCCACTCCCTTCTCTCCTTCACGCTCAGTGGCAACGAGGTGTGGGCGGGGCTGGGTCACGGCATCGGCTCTCTACCATTGTAAATAAAAATGAAACGTGAATGCTGTGTGTGTCAAAAAGTAAAAACAGCCCATCACCGGAGCACGTTTGTTCAGGAGACAAGACAAAGTAATAACCACTGTGTTCCTCACAAACAAATAAAACGTGAATGCCGAGAGTGATAAAAAAAAAAATGCCATCAGCAGAGACCAATGAGGTGTGGGCGGGGCAGGGTCTCAGCATCGGCTCTTCCCATTGTAAATAAAAAACGAGAAACACAGCACTGTTCCGTACAGAAATGGTACATGTAAATAAATCTTTACAGAGTGCCTGGCCAGAAGGGGATGCAATCCACGCCTGAATTTATTGTTGTGCGGCCACGTTACAGCTCTTTCGCTGCGACTGCGAGTGAAAAAAAATATTTGCAATGCTATAGGTCTCGCATTTAAATGCGAGACCTATGGCATTGCAAACAAACGGTGGCCATTGTCCCGGCTGCTTCTAAAGTGAAATCGGGCATGGCGCGCCGAATGTAAGCAAAGCATGTCGTCGTGCCTGCAGCCCGAGCAGCTCAATAGAGAAAAAAGTACACGTACTGTGTAACAACCACGTAAAGGGGCCAATAGCCATGGGAGGATACAAAGGAGGGACTAACAAGCTTATTTAGCAATCAGAAGACAGCATTAACGAAGGACAAAGACACAAGCCAATGAAAAATATGGGCGGGGGAGTGGGCGGGCCTTCTCTCCCGTACTGAACAACCACAGATCATCCAGAGCAGCGCTTGCGCACTGGCTCAGGCTCAGGCTCAACCTAAAAAGGATAATTGTATAGTATTCAGGTCTCCTACCACTGTTTTTACATTTGTTTGTTTTGATTGGATGAATTGACAATCATTCATTCTTTTTTAATGAATTACTTAATAATACCCAGAAGCAATGTCTTGTTCCTAATTAACTCAATATATCTAGCAGCTGCCAACAACACTCCTCCACCATTTCCAACTTGTTGAGGATGTATCTGCCACCTGGTTTTGACACAGCCAGATGTGAACATGTTTCACCTGCGCTAAAATTCCTTCGTTGGCAGCTTATATTCTACAGGGTCTCCTTTATAGATTCAACCATTGTAAACTAAGAAATAGACCATAACTCAACCAGTTTTCAGGCCTCAAACTTTATTTCGTATTTCCTTAGCCTGCATAAATTGTCCACAAACCAAGATCTACTTGTGATTTCTAAAGTGAGATCATTGACCTATGGTGATCTCCATAGCTCTCTCAATAGCTTTCACCATAACTGCTGCTAAACTCTAGATCCTGATTCTTTGAAATTTCCGAGCTGGACCCTTTTTAGCTCTCTCAAAAATCGCCAGAAAACGTGTTTTTTGTTGTTTTTATAATGTATTTTTTTCTGCTGTTGTTCCTTCTGGCAATCTGGCCACCAATCACTGTCATTTTCTTGCTTGGTGTTCTAATTCTCACCATCCTTCCACTCTTCTAAGTTCATTTTTATATTATCCAGTTCATGTTTATTTATTGCTAAAAAGTTCCACAGTTGTGTGGAATAGAAATCGATTGACCATTTTATAGAATGGTAGTAGTAAAATCTCATGGCATTTAGCATTTCTCACTTTTTAAATATTATCTCAGGCAGCATATTATTTAAAACTGTCTGTCAATGTGGTGGGTAGACGGTAGGAGGATAATCTCCTCTTAGGTCCTTTTGGATGTCAGAGCCCTTCAGACCCACAATCCAAACATCCTTCACTGTTGGCCCTTGTAGTGGGAAGAGATGATGCAGAAAAAGGGGCTTCAATATTGAACGGATGGCTCACTCCATTAATGAATCCTAATGCCTCCCAAATCAGATTAGCGGAGTGTTCTCCCGGTCATACTTCTAGTCTGTCAGACCTTACTATTCAGAAGGAGCTGACGTCCTATTCTGTAGAAACAGTCTCAGATCCTGAGCACAAGGATCAGAGTGGGAGCCAGAACAAACCTTCCAACTCACCGGCGAGTGGATAGATTCTGAGGAGCATTCATCAGGCATGGAGCTTGACTCTGGAGTGCTGAGTAAAGGAATGCTGATGAGGATTCAGTGAGGAGGGAAGGCAACAGAACAGCTGAACAAGCTTTGCCTCCGTGGGAGGAGGAAGGACAACATCCGTTAGGTGTCATCAAGGGGGTGACTGTGCTTAGGCCAAGTGGAGGGAACCATTGATAGAGTTTGCCTCAGTTTATAAGTAAATATACGGATGCATTAATTTACCCCAAGGTGGTCCAGGAGAAATGTATTATCTCTTTACAATCATCATTAAGAATAAAAATCAAGAACCTCCTTTTCCTTTTAATTGCTGCTATCTTTTTTTGAGGTATCACCACTGATTTGGGCCTTTCTGGCGCCTTTCTGCATTAGTAGTATCTTTTGGGATGTGGTATCACCACGTCCATTATTAAAACAGCTGGTATTCTCAGTGCCTGCATTATATGCAGTGCTTCCTCGACAGGTAAGATTGCGTATCGAAATACTTATCCATTTTTAACTCTTATAGTCTATTCTGCACTGTCTAATACATGAGTCCTGGTATATTCTCGGGGTTCTCACCCCATCACATTTCAGGTGTTTTGCACAGAGGTTAGCTATACTGGTTTAATAACATATAGGGAGCCAAAACAAACCCTTGTGTAGTCAGTACGTTTATCCGGTACCCTTCCAGTTATTGTCCTCAATATTTCGGGAACACTTGCTTAAAATATTTTTCAATCTGCCGAAGCAAAAATGTGTTTGACTAGGCATTGGCAGCAGCATGCTACTGTTTTCAGCAGTTGTAAAGTTAGTGTGAGAGTTTCTTAATAGCAGCATTTGTCGATCTGCAATTCAGAAACAAAAGGATTCGGGGCATATTATCTAGGAAGTGGCGGTGAGAGGCGTTAGCCTCCTTGGCTTAACGCCTCTCATCGCCACTTCGGAAACGCAAGGCTGCACCATATTACCAAGGATATGGTGCAGCCTGGCGTTTCCCCCTGCGATGGCGCTAAGTCTCACGACTTAACGCCAACGCAGGCACCCTTGCACCAGAGTGCAAGGGTGTCTGCGAGCAGGGAGGTTTGTTCATGTACAGGAAGGTGTCCCTAACCTGTACATAAACAAACCTAAAATGCCATTTTGTAAGTTACATGTGTGCTGCTTCATGCAGCACACATGTAAGTTACAAAATGGCATTTAAAAAAAAGGTTTGTTTATGTACAGGAAGGGACACCTTCCTGTACATAAACATACCTTGGCATTTTGCTTTTTCCATGTGTGCTGCACAAGGCAGCACACATAGAAAAAGCAAAAACAATGAGAAATGAAGCATTTCTCCTCGTATCGCCACCTTAAGACCAGGATTTTTCTGGTGTTAAGTTCGGCGCAGCTACCTATTATCGCCTCTCTTGATAATAGGTGGCAGCGTCGAAGTGAATGGGTGTTGCGGTGGAACGCCCACCGCTACACCCACTGCACGCCCCTTTCACGCTAAGTTTAGCGTGAAAGGGGCACTATTACCAAGGCAGCGTTAAGCCACTTAACGTGGCTTTTAGCCACGTTATGTGGTTTAACGCTGCCTTGGTAATAGGGCGCTGACCCTATCCCCACCACAACGTCACAAAAAGTGACGTTGTGGTGGCGATAGGGGCTTGGTAATATGCCCCTTCGTTTCTTATAAGCATTCAATTAGTGGAACAACATGGTACATTATCGGGAAACCTGCTGAAACAAGAGAGCATATGTGAGGACAAGATGCTCAATTTATTATACTGCAGCTTGTGTAATAGATCAAATTTATGGATGAACATGACTGTAATGCGATCCAGCTTGGGCAGTTTATAAATAACTTTATGACAAGCGCTCTTGCTGCTGTTTGGCTGGCTTGGCACAGACAGTGGATACTCTGTGCTATGATCAGGGTAATACCTTTGTGTTCTCTAGTTTTACATTTCTGCCACACCACATACTTATAAAACAAGCTGGTAAAGTTATGGACATATATATTTATGGAAACCACAGAAACCATCAACAAATTGATGAATGCAAATTCATATGCAAAAATGCATAGTCAAATTTTGCATTTACCAAATCTTTTTTAGGATTACCTAGTGACTTGATTTTTGTATAAGATGATGGTCAAAGGTTTAAATCTCAATAAGGCTTAGCTTTTCTTTCATGCTTCCAGGTTTGATAAAATAAGTACCATTACATTGAGATTTAAAAAAAAAAAAATATTATTTACAGTGCTATGAATCAGCAATACGATTGCAGCAAGCGCTATGCAGAAAATGATTCTTCTTCTTATTATTATTATTATTGATAATAATAATAACAATAATAATAAAAATACTAATAAAAAATACTATTATTATTATATCATTATGAGTTGGCTTATAGCAAAGTGTTGTCATACTGTTTCCATTGAGCGCTTTTGGAAGAGCAGCGGTACACCTCATCACGTAAAAGAATCACTGACAGAATATCGAAGGTCAGAATATCGACCTACAAAAATATCGCAGCAAGAATATCGAAGTCAAGAATATCGACATCCTATCTACATCATGGTAAGTACAAAAATATCGAAAAAAAAATATCGTCAAAAATATCGTTGTTAAAAATATCAGTTTTTTTTTTAGTTAAAAAAAGTAATGTAAAATAAAGTAAATAATACATATAATTAAAATAAACATAGTTAAAAATGTTTAAAAATTATAAATTAAATATATATAATTTATAAATACATTTAATATATACATATAATATATAATATATACACTTACTTATTACTATGTTTTAATAATTATTTTAATAACATAAATTATAAATACATCTATACACATAAAACAATAACATAAATAAAAATTAAATAAATATATGTAACAAATTAAAAAAATGAAAATTATTTTTAAAATTAATTAGATACTACATTAGCTAAAATAATACAAAAAATATTAGATAGTGGAGGGAATAAAATTACGATTCCAACTCCAAACAGTGCAATAGTAGGGTAAATGTTGGATAGCGTAGGTGTTAAAATTCCTATTCCCACTCCAATGAGTGCAACAGTAGGGAAGGTGTTGGATAGCGTAGGGAGACTTTTCTTTTACGTTCCTGCTGCTAATCCTGCTTATTCGTCCAACGGGACGCCAACAAAGGCTCGGGAGGAACCCCTGGAGGGGTAAGGGTCCCAGGGGCACGTCGCATACCCCACATCATCAGCTACAACTTGGGGAGGACTGCAAATCCCAGAGTGCATCACCTCCCACACAGCTGTTGTGAGTGCCGCGAGCGAGGGGGAGGCGGGGTCATCGCGCTTATAGCGCAGCCTCTCCCACCACGGCGCGGGACGACGCCCGGACGAAGCCCGGACCAAGGGCGGGCCCGTCTGAGCCCGTCAGAGACTGGAGGATACTGAGCTGGGCTACGGTATTGACATTTATATCGTGATATTTAGTTGTCTCATTGTCTATATTGGTTACATTGCGATTTTCCACCTAGTTGTTAGTTTTATTCTTATACTGTATACCTATAAGTAGTCTGCCCCATAGGAGTTTGGTTAAGTAAAAAAGATTTGACAACATATTGATTTGTTATAGGGATATAATTTAGAAGGAGGAGAGGATGAGCAAGCTAAAACCCCTAACGGGGCAGGGGATGGTTGGGACCCTTGATGCCTTTTTGCAGAGGGCCGAATCGGTCCTAAGGCATGAAATACATTAACGGAACGTAGGCTATCATTTGAGCCGCAAGATGGTCCCCTGCGCCCACCAACCCACCACTTAGAAGCATTAATTACTACTGTAACGGGATCCCCATAATCTGACCCACTTAAAGAGGCCCCATTGCCCACATCACCCCTGGAGGAGTCTATATCGCTGATCCAATTAGCTCCACCTTCAACTGTACGGAAAGTACCCAACCAGGTTATAACAACAAAACCCAATGTTCAAACGAGAGGTCAAAAAATGAAGATCAGTCAGGGCAAAGGATTGGTGCCACCATCAAAAAAAAGGCGAGGGCAGGGATCTAATACGCATAAAACATTGTGCCTTAGGCAAAATAACCCAGGGATAGAGCCAGAAAACGTAAGTTCAGCCACTTCAGTAGTGGACCATGAGAGTATAGGGGCCACCCTTGTAATGGGGGGGACACCAGACATGACCCAGCAGGGTTTCTTAGATAAACTAGAGGGCATCTTTTCAACCCTAATTAGACCTGTGTTAACTAAGTTATCTGCCATAGAAGAAAGGTTACAGGGTCTGGAAGGGGCTGTCAAACGTTCACTGGAATTTCCACATCAATCTGTACAGTCATCCCGTGAGATAGAGCTCACTGCCAATAACTCTTCGGGTCTCTCTGGCCTCGAGTACCCGGCACGACATACATGTAGTTAGTACCGTGCCCGTAGTTAGGCCTATAGTTAATTATGAACGTGAAGCAGCTCCAATGGTGCCAATGATGCCCTGTATGCGGTCCTCCCAACAGTCCCATCAAACTCTTTTTGAGATTGGTGATGTGAGCTGTAGTGAAGTGACTCGTCCTGTGCGCACTACAACCCAGGTGAATCAGGTAAATTCTATTAGGCCACAGACTATGGAGCAAACAAGGGAGTTTAATGGGAGCCAGAAAAACAGCTATTTATTGGAGCCGATGTTTTTACATCTCCCACCAGAGGCCACACCCTATATTGTTGTTCTAACTAACGTACCCCCTTTGCAACAGGGAGTTTTTGAGCATTGGTCGTCCCTGAAAAATAAGGTACTACACGCAATTTCCATTAAGACGGGCCACACTAATGTTTTATTCTCAGAGTTTAAGATGGCTCGTCGAATCCCTTGGGTAGGTTGCGCACCTAAAATGTTGGCAGGGGATTGTGTAGTAATCACATTTAGATCTCCGGAATTGGTTAGTAGTATCCTTGAACTGTCCAGGCGTCATATGGTCAGAAAAGGGGGGATGGGAGTGGTTCCTCTAGGTTTTTTCTATCAACCTTCTTTGCTGCCTAAGCAGGCCCCTGTATTTGATAACAATAGCGGTATCCCATATTATAGATATGGCATTCCAACATTTAATTCCTTTGACCCCCTCTATAGTCTGGACGGGGTAGATTGACTGGTGTCACCTTCAGGTAACTCCGAAGGCAAGAGGGAGTTACAAGATACTATCACCTTGGATACTACTGAGTATTTGGGCCCTTCACGGAAAGAGGAACTGATTAGGGCCCCAAATCCTAAGTACTTAGAGGGAACCACAAGTGGGAAGGGAATTGTTGGGGGTTCAGTGTATTCTTTGGAGCGGCATGTAGATACCCCGGGGATACCAACAACATTTAATCTGGATCGCCCTAATGTAGCAGGGCCGCCTGGCAATATATTGTCGCTAATACCAGACCCTACAACTCGTACTGTGGTGTCTTGGTATATTTCTGGGCTACGCTCAAAGGTTCAGAACCCAGTCTGGGAAGCTTTTGTGGGGAATATAGACATTTTATGCCTACAGGAGACATGGGTAATTGAACCTATACATATAAACGGATATAAGACATTCAATACCCCGGCAGTGAAAGGCCTGCGAGGGAGGCCAAAAGGTGGGATCTCGACATATATCTCAAATAGGTTGCCCTTAAGCAAGATCACATTTTACCCGGGGGGAATTTATTTTCATGTGGTGGAGATAGCCCCCACTGCAACTCATCGTATACTCTTGATCAATTTGTATAATAACACCACTCAAATTGAACTTGAATCAGTAGTAAAAGGTATTTTGGCTACAGTTACAAAAATTTCTAACGGGGAAAGCAAAGACACTATGACCTTGCTGATGGGTGATTTCAATTGTGGGCTATGTAATCATTCCGATAACAGATTATGTGGCATCTTTAATGATGCAGATAGTGGTACACATTTTAATCACTCTAAGACCGGGGATTTTTTCAACGACCTCATCTCTAATTTAGATCTTGAGTTTGCAAATGAGATCTTAACCACTCCAGTTGGTTTTTTGCCCACCTTTAATGGGAGAGGCTATGCCACTACCATTGATTTTATATTCATCTCACCTTTACATGCGCACCTGGTCCCCTCTTTTGAGGTTGGAGATATTGCCTTAAGCGACCACTTCCCCCTTCTTTTAAAACTCAAGACACATACGTACTTTATGAATAAGCCGGAATTATATACTCGTATGCAGGGAACTGTAGAATTGAATAAAGTAAATGGATTTTCATTAAAGTGGACTAAGGTTGATGCAGATCTGCTAACTAAAAATGTTCTAGTGAAATGTAGGACTGAGATAGAAACCTGTTTAAGCGAGGATGCTTCGAATGCAACGATAGTGAACTGCTCTGTAGATATTACCAGGGTGGCCAGAAGTTTGTTAACTGTACAATTTAGTAATAGACCGAAACCCTACGGCTGGTTTAATAAAAAATGCTCTAGGGCATATTCTAATTTAAAAAAGGTACTGCACACTAAGGGGCCGATTCCGATCTCGGCCGGTAGGGCACCGAATCGGATTCGGCTGAACCGGATCCGATTCGGAGCCCTTTTTCCCGACCAATTCGTACGTGCGTCCGGCCGAGCGATTACAATGCGAGCGCGTGCGAATTCGCTGACCGGCTCGTTTGCGGGTCCCAACCGCTCCGACCGACTTGCATGGATGCGCCTCGCACCGCGCAATGGAGACGTTCCCCGACCGGGCAAGTACGATGCGCGCCGCGAGCAGTCCGACCGACTCGCGCCGTCCGGCTCCAAGAAGCAGTCGGAGCCGTACTTTGGGGGTCCGTGTCGGACCCCCCTGTATGCGTAGCCACGCGAGTCGCACACAGGGGGGACCCATGGGTCCCCCTACCTGTGCATGTACGCCGCGAGTCGCCCGAGGCGTACCCGCTGTAGGGGCGCCCTTGTTCGCCTCGCACCCATTGAGTCAATGCGAGCCCGCGTTGTACGACCGGCTCCCATTGACTTCAATGGGAGTCCGACCGACTCGAGTCCGATAGCATACGTGCGCATCGTACTCGTTCGGTCGGGCTGCTAGGGTCCGATTCGGTCGGAAATCTCTCCGGGTCCGGCTCGGTCGGAGAGATTTCCGACGCAAATCGGAATCGGCCCCTCAGCCAAGATTACCAACCAATGTCCGCCAGGCTAGACTAGACTACAGAAGGGCATTAAAAGAAAGAAAACAAACCCTTCGTAATGATGCCTGGGACTCTTTACATAATGCTGTCGAGCAGAAAGATAGTACTGTTTTTTGGAAGGTTCTGAGAACCCCCTTTCTAGCTCTAAGCAAATGTCCCTCAGTGGAGATAGCTATTACAGAAGAAGCTTGGATTACTCACTTCTCCAAATTATATAATGAACGAGGGAATCCAGGTAGTTATCCGGAGGTTTGTAATATAAATAATTGTGAATATATTGATCTAGAAATTACCCTAGAGGAGGTTACTAGGGCCCTGGCACAAAGTGCGGGCGGTAAAGCACCTGGGCCCGATGGGGCACCTGTTGACCTTTATAAACACAATGTCCCCTGTGGGGACCAATACTGACACAGGTCTTTAATGCTAGCATAAGGTCAACCCTCCCTCCAACATGGGTACGATCAATAATAATTCCAATTTTTAAAAAGGGTATTCGCGAAGATCCAGGATGCTACAGACCAATGTCTCTCCTAGATTCTATGGTTAAGGTGCTAGGGAGGGTCATACTGGAACGTTTAGCAGACTGGGCTGAGGAAAATAAGATTTTATCCGACCTGCAGTATGGGTTCCGCGACGGTCTTGGTACTATTGAGCAGTCCTTAAATCTCACAATATTGATAGGCAAGTATACAAGAGCGAAAAAAGGCAGCCTCTTTTTGGCCTTCGTTGACCTCACCGCGGCCTTTATTCAGTTAAGCACAACAGGCTGTGGGAGGTCCTTGAAGGGGTGGGGGTTGATTTACAAATTATCACGTTCCTACGCCGATTGTATAGTGACGCGTCAGCAAGTGTCCGTTTTGGTCAGAAGGGAGAATGCACTGAAGCTTTCCCGATTAGGAGAGGGGTCAGACAAGGTTGTGTGCTGGCCCCCTTCCTTTTTAACCTTTACATAAACGGACTTGAAGATGCATTGCTTCTCCAGGGCAAAGATTTTCCCCAAGCTGGTGGCCGTTTTATTCCCGCACTTCTTTATGCGGATGATGCCGTATTGATGGTCCGCACCCAAAACGGCCTCCAGAGAGCCCTGGATATTTTTAGCATATTTATGAGTGATCTCGGTCTTGAAACCAATATATCCAAGACGTATGTTATGAGGTGTAAGCAAGGGATGCAGAAGACCCGTAAAATGTTCATAGACGGGAAAAAGCTAGCATCTACGAAAAACTTTTCGTACCTAGGTGTACTTTTTAATCATCACGATTCATGGGCCCCCGCCATATCCGCCAAAAAACAGCCTTTGCCAGATCTATTGCCGCACTATCAAACTTTGCTAACAAGTTAGGTAGGAAACCGCCTACAGAATTGTTGCATATATATAAAGCAAAGTGCGTTACTATGGCAATCTATGGAGCTGGGCTATGGGGCTTTGTGGACATTAATTCCTTACAAACGATTGAAAATGCGTTCACAAGGTATATTCTCTCTGCTCCTCCTAGTACATCTACCTTTATTTGCCACGAGGAGTTAGCTCTCCATCATTTAGCAGATTTGGTAAAACTAGAGCCTATTCTTCTGTGGCATAGAGTCTGGTGTAGGGACCAGACAGAGTTGAACAGAGAGATTTTAAAAGATACATTAAGATTAGAAGGGGCCCTTACAATCCCTTGGATTAAATTTGTACGTGACTTTATGATTGAACTGGGACACCCTGAATATTTTTTAACACCATCCTCAATGATGGAGATTTCAAGAAAGTCATTAAAGAAAGAGGGCATTCAGTTTTTAGAAGCTAAAAGATTTCATGGAGAATCTGTAGCAAAAATAACCGTGAGATCCCATCAATTGTTATGTACTACCATAGGGATGGAGCCCTATTTATCTTTTGTGCCAGGATCTTTTGACAGATTTCGTCTTACTAGGTTAAGACTGGGTAATATTCATAGGCTGATGACATTCCCGAAAATGAATGACTGGTCTCGTACCCTAATACTGTGCCCTTGCGACAACATCTCTGTTCAATCTACTATGCATCAAGTCCTGTTTTGCAAATTTTATCAAGAGCAAAGGAAAGCTTGGATTATTCCTTTTTTAAGAAAATGTGGGCTAAGGCAGTGTTGTCAAGCAATGCTTTTACTCCAATTACTAGAGAATGAGCATATAGCATGGATTGTATTATTTATTATATGTAAATAATAGGCTGTGTTTTTAATATCTGTGCTTTTATGACTGTTTTATATAGCAGCCGAATAAAGTTTTCCTTGGATAGCGTAGGGGTAAAAATTACTATTCCCACTCCAGTGAGTGCAAAAGTAGGGAAAGTGTTGGATAGCGTAGGGGTAAAAATTACTATTCCCACTCCAGTTAGTGCAACAGTAGGGAAAGTGTGGGATAGCGTAGGGGTAAAATTTGCTATTCCCACTCCAGTGAGTGCAACAGTAGAGAAAGTATTGGATAGCGGAGGGGTAAAAATTACTATTCCCACTCCAGTGAGTGCAACAGTAGGGAAAGTGTTGGATAGCGTAGGGGTAAAAATTACTATTCCCACTCCAGTGAGTGCAACAGTAGGGAAAGTGTGGGATAGCGTAGGGGTTAAAATTAACATACTTATAATTAAATTAATTTTTTATAAATAAATAAAGATTTAATTATTAAATAACAATAAATTAATTACCAATACCAATAAATAATTAATAACAAATAATTACCAATTAATTAACAATAAATTAATGATAAATACCAATAAATAATTATTATTAAAAATGAATTACCAAATAAAAATGAATTAACAATAAATTAATTGTCAATACCCAAAAATAATAATTATTAAAAAGTAATTACCAATTAATAATTCATTAACTAAAAATTAATGATAAATACCAATAAATAATAATTAATAAAAATGAATGACCAATTAATAATTATTAAACAATAAATTAATTTACAATACCAGAAAATATTTATTTAAAATTAATTACCAAATAATAATTTATTAACAATAATTGAATTATCAATACCCAAAAATAAAATTAATAATTACTTAATTAGAATTAAATTACTTCCCACCCTATTTCCCTATAAACTCACAACCCGCTCCAATATTAAATTAATACACTTAATATAATTATCAATTAATGAATTAATACATATTAATTAACAATGAATAAAAATTAATTACCAATTAATAATTAATTAACAATAAATTAATTAACAATACCAATAAATGAAAATAAATAATTACTTAATTACAATTAAAATACTTCCCACCCTATTCCCCTATAAACCCACAACCCGCTACAGAACAAAAACGCAAAATTTAATTAAAATTAATTAATAATTCCTAAAAATTATTAATGAATTTACTATAATTAAATTACTTCCCACCCTATTCCCCTATAAACCCACAACCCGCTACAGAACTAAAATGCAAAATTTGCTTAAAAAAACATTACTAACTTCTAAAAATGTTATACATATATTTAAAAATCAGTACAATATTTAACAAAAAATATATAACACATACATATAAAATACATAATAAAATACATAACACTAATATAAATATCGATATTAGTAACATCGATTTTTTTGCTATCGATATTACTAACTTCGATATTAACAAAAACGATATTCCTTACCTTCAGGTCGATATTCTGGTCGTTGATATTCTTGATTTCGATATTCTGTCCCTACGATATTTGGAACTCGATATTACTGTAGGTCGATATTCTAAACTCGATATTTAGACTGTGCACCCACGTAAAATTAACTTAATCTATGACGTGGTTGCAATGTACAAGGTCAGACCAAGCATTACATATGTTGATGCCTGATTTAAGAGTTAGCTAAGTATGAATAAACTTTGTACTAGCTTCATGTGTGACTTGCATAAAAGGTTGCTTAGCCCTGAGCTGAGTTTGATTGTAACAAGAGGAAAGAGCTGTGTGTGGTGGCTATGGAGGAGAACCCCGCCTCCACCTAGCCCAGGTGACGCATTGCTCCTCCCCTCAGTAATGGAGCTCGGCTGATTCGGAGGAGAACGCTGTGTGTTTTACGCTGGAGCGGCAAGAGCAGTAGTTACGCGATCCCAGTCAAGATTTATCGCGGTTTGTGAGAGGTTTCATTCTTCATTTCCAGCGTGAAGGTACTTATGAAAATTGACGGACGGCGGACGGCGGCTTTTTGGCATTGGCGTTCCTAGCCTATATTTGTAGAAGGAGGAAAGCACGGGAGCCGCAGTGGTGTCCTGTAATCACCCGGACGGGATCGGCTATATTTGTTGGTGAAGTGGAGTGAAGCAGTAAGGGAAGTCTCCTGCTGAGTGAATACAGTGTATCTGGCTGTGGAAGGAGAGTGGCTTTAATGATTTAAAGAGCTGAGGAGACGCTTTTGCAGATTCCTCGAGGCAGCTCTGGGTGAGCAGTTTTTTTCTTTCAAAAGGAAAAGTCAAGTCCTAGTACGCTTTTGTTAATAAGTAATACTACAAAAGACAATTAAGGCTGTAACTGTTGTACTAAAGGGGTGGCACTGCCAAAATGAGGAAACAATTGAAATTGGCGGCGGCAGCTGCCAAATTGGATGCAGCTGCTGGGAAGACTAAGAGACGCCTGGCTCAAGCTAAACACAGTCAGGCAGTAGTAAAAGCGGGGAATAAAGGGTCTCGTGATGAGCTAAGTTCTAGCTCCGAAGGTTCAGAGACGGATATATCTGAAAATCAGCTAATCGTGGATGATCTAAACGAGACAAGCTTAATTGAGGTCACAGAGCTGGGGAAAAAAGACAAACAACAAAACATCGGACAAGAGATTCTTCTGCCTGAAAAAAAGCAAGAGGCAAAGAATTCCAGAGACTTTCCCCTTTTCGTTAAAAAGAATCTGCTACCTTTATCCCCTCAAGTTTCTCTGCAGTCACCCGAAGGTGTATTAGGTGTTCCAACTGCCGACTCTGTAGTAAATACAGCATCACTATTCAATGAACCGCTTCCTCCACTTCTTTTGTCTACACCTTTGCCATCTTCACCTCCATCTTCCTTCCCTATAGAAGGTTTAAATCAAGTGTCTATAACTCAAGATTTATTATCTGATCAAAGTGGCCCTGTTGTTATTCAAACTAGTCTACGGGCTCTGGCTGCTCAGTCACTCTTGCTCCTTAATAGTAAAACACCAACTTTACACCACTCTGGAGGATCTGTCCAGGCACCAGCCCAGTCTCAGATACAGACACTGATACAAGAATTTCCATCAACTCTGATTAAGGTCAAGGCTCAACCCGTTTCCTCAAAGGAGAATATTCAAGGAAACGATAGCTTAGAGCAAGCAGAGTCACCAGCGCTTAAAAGCAAATTTGGGGCACAGCCAAGAATGGGGGAACTTGCTGGAGAGAATCAAAGTGAAACTATTAATACATCTCAGATTGACATCAAGACTATGCTTAACCTAATACTTGAAGAAATTCGCGACATGAAGAAATCTCAAGAAATTGAAATAGCGGCACTTCATACACGCTTGGGGAAAATTGAAGAGGCGGTGGCAAGCTTTCCCATCAGAATTCAGGAAGCAGAATCTAGAATATCCCATTTAGAGGATCAAATGAATGCTATGGCTCAGCAAGTAAAATCTGCTGCTCATGATAAAATAAATTTGGAAAATAAAATTGAAGAACTTGAAAATCATTCACGTCGGGCTAACCTGCGAATTGTTGGGGTCCCGGAAGGGTCCGAAGGAGCCCATGCGCCTCAATGGGTGGAGACATTTATTAAGCAAAAAGTAATCCCAGAGCTCTCAGGTGATCTAACAGTGACCCGGGCACACCGTGTACCAGCGCATCTTCCACCCAATATGAAGTTCCCTCGTACAATCTTAGTCAATTTTGCGGACTTTCGTGTTAAGGAGAAGATATTGACTAAAGCTATCCAGATGAGACAATTCGATACAAATGATGGGACTAAATGCAGAATTTTTTTGGATATGTCTGTTGCAGCAGCACGTAGACGCAAGGAGTTTGTAAAATTATTATATCTTTTTAAAGCTCATGGAGCTCAAGCATCCATTGCGCAGCAGTCTAAACTAAAAGTTCTTGTGCAGGGAAGTTCCACATGTGTACACGAATTGAGGAAGCCCAGGAATTGCTGAGAGTAATTTCAGCAGGGAAGTGATCCTGGATGGGTCTTTTTCTGCTGCCCTCCTTTTTTTTTTTTTTCTCTAGCTCCATTATAAGGGGGGGTAGGTCACCCTAGGTGCAATACCAGGGCACCACTTAGTTAATTAGGGAGGGAGAAATGTGGATTGCGGGGCAGTCCACATATCTTAGGGGGGGTGGTTGCCATGGGGTGGGTTGGGGGGATGGGGGAAGGGAGTGGAAGTTAAAGCAGATAAAAGAGCAGAAGCAGGGGCTATTTCTTTTTAACTTTTTTTCTTGGGAAGGGAAATGTATATAGTTGTTATATGTGTATTGCTATATAAGTTGCTATGAAGAGTATTTGTGATACTGTTTCCATTAATGTCAATGGGATATTAAATACATCTAAATATGGAGCCTTAATAAGGTGGATAGTGTCCTCCTCCCCTCAGGTTGTATTCTTGCAGGAGACCCATTTAAAAACCAACTACCCCAAACTGTATGTTCCTAGGTTTTTTTCGCATGTTTTTTTTGCTTCAGCCGGGTTGGCCAAAAGGGTTGTTGCTATATATTTTTGCCGCAGCTTTCCTTGGGAATTTGGCCAGATCTGGAGAGATCCATTGGGACGCTGGTTATGGGTGGAGGCTAGATTAAATGGGATAAAATTAAATTTTGTAAATTATTACGGCCCGATAGTAGATGACTCTACATCTCTAGAAAAGATTGCGGAGATTCTTAGGGGTTCCTCGGGACAAATAATTCTTGGCGGCGATTTTAATTTTATTCAGGATCTCAAAAAAGATACGTCAAATAAAAATAAAAAAGAACTGAAACCCCAAACAAAGAAAGTTTTGGAAGCCGTAAGGCAGGAATATTTACTAGTTGATCCATGGCGTAAATCTAATCCTAGGTTAATGAAATTTACTTGCTATTCTAAACAATTTCATACGGCCTCCCGGATTGATTTTTTTTTTATCTCACGCTCTTTGAAAATATTAGATACCACGATAGCGGTTAACCCTTTTTCAGAGCATTCCCTTCTTTCAATAAAGCTGCAAATTGAAGGGGGGACTAAGACTGAATTCAGGTGGCAGATGGATCGTCTACTCTTGCAAGATCCTAATTGGGTTACCCAAACTAAAAAGTGGATACAGGAGTTTTTCAGTATAAATGAAGAGACAGCAGATATTTTTTCAGTTTGGGGTGGGTTTAAGGCAGCTATGCGGGGGCAGATAATCGCTTGTTCAGCCGCTCTGTTGAGAAAAAGGCGGATAAAGATTAACCAACTCCAACAGGCGGTTAATGAAGCTATGAGTTTAAAAGACACTCAGTTACAGGGGAGTCGAGATGCTGCTATTCAGTTAGAAAAAGCAAAATTAGCCCTTAAAGAATTTTTTATACTTGAAGAAATTAATAGTTCTTGAACGTTTCAGCAGAAAGTTTATGAGGAGAGCCAGATGGTGGGAAAAATGTTGGCAGGGCAGACAAGATCAAAACAGGAAAACGCCTTAATTTCTGAAATTATTGACCCTAAAACACAAAACATCAGCAGAGAGAAGGGCGAGATAGCACAAGTCTTTCTGGAACATTATGCTCAGCATTATTCTACAAATTATGTGGTAGGTTTAGATCTTATTCAGTAAATACTTTGATGAAGTTAATGTTCCGATTTTATCGGACCCAATGGTAGATCTACTTGGACGTGAAATTGTGGTGGTAGAAATTGCGGATATAATTAAATCAATAGCAGGTGCGAAGGCCTGTGGAACGGATGGGTTCCCAATTGAATTTTATAAGGTTTTTGTGAGCGAGCTGATTCCCTTTTTGGCAAAACTATTTAATGTTGTTAGAATGGGTGGTAATGTTCCCCTGAGTTTTAAGGAGTCCATCATTGTTAGTTTTGTTAAAAAGGGAAAGAATCATAGGGATGTTAATTCCTATAGGCCGATTAGCTTGCTCAATACTGATTTTAAAATTTTTATGAAAATATGGGCCCAGCGTTTGACTCCAATTGTTCAGACACTAATACACTCGGACCAGGCTGGTTTTGTGGCAGGGAGGACAATGGCCTCGAATACTGGATTTTTAATACAGGCTCTTGATTATGCCACTAGCAATAAAATTCCAACTTTAGTTACAATGGTCGATGCCGAAAAGGCATTTGACCTGGTCAATTGGGAAGCTCTTTTTTTTGGGATGCAAAGATTTGGCTTCCCGATCCGGGTCATTAATATGTTAAAAAATATTTACCAAGGCGCTCAAGCTCGAGTGGTGATCAATGCTAACACGGTAGGGGTAATTGATATAAATCGAGGCACCAGGCAAGGATGTCCATTGTCCCCTATTTTGTTTACCTTTTTTATTGAGCCGCTCGCATTAAGAATCCGTGGGAATACGGAAATTAAACCACCAATAGAAGGAATGGCGAAAATAAAGTTATTCGCTGACGATATAATTTTATACCTGCAACCAGATAAATAAAATCTTGATCTAGTCTTGCTTGAATTTAACAAATATGAAATGATAGGCGGATATAAAATTAATCAAAATAAAACCGAGGTTTTGGTCTTGAATGTGGACTGCAATTTCCTACCAGATAATTTTAAATCTCAAGCTCTAAAAACAGAACCTATTAGATATTTAGGTATTTATGTTTCTAGTCGATTTGAGCAACTATTTAATTTAAATTATTTAACGATGAGAGATAAAATTAAGGGCTTGCTGGATAGATGGATATTTTTACCATTGACTTTGATTGGTCGTGTAGCACTTATTAAAATGTCAATTCTTCCCTTATTGTTTTTTTATTTATTAATGTACCGTTAAAAATAAATTCCCATTTTTTTAAAGATATTGAGTCCATGATCACAGAATTTGTTTGGAATCGAAAAGCATCTAGGGTCAGGCTACCTATACTGCAGTTAGAAATAACCCAAGGGGGATTAGCGCTACCAGATATTCGTACTTATTATTCGGCAGCGGTCCTTGATCTTTCGGCACGATTATTAGATCCTAATGGTTGGTCGGACAGGTTTTTTTATGACAGAATGATTCAGGAGTCAGGCTCGCAAGTTTCTATTTTTCTAAAAACAGCGAAATTACCCAAAAAGACTCGTTATAAGACTATTCGGGATTTTTCTGATAGACTTCAGACCTTCTTTAAACAAGCCGGGGTTGGTGGATTTTATTACCTTAATCTGGAGGAATCTAAGGCTCTAGGGCTTCAAATCCATTCTACTAAATGTAAAAGATGGAAGGATTGTGGTCTAGGCGAATTGGGTTCCTTTTTGCCTCAGGGAAATTTATTACTTGGCAGGAGGTCTTAGCGAGATCCGATAATTGTTTAGCAACGGGCTTTTTGGAGTATCTCTAGATATTAAACTTTATAAATAAATATAATATAGCAAGATGTGGGACATTATCTGCTTTGGCTAACGCGTTATATAAAAATAAACTAAAAGGCGTGGGAAATTGGTATACTCTACTAAGAAAAGGTCGAGAGTCTCCTCTGGTCGAAGAAATTCTCAGTAAAATAACTCGTGAAACCAATTGCTCCTTCACAAGACAGGAGTGGGAACAAATTGCTCAGTTAGGAAGCAAGGCTCTTAGAGCAGCCAATTTCAAAAGGATGTCCTTTTTATCTCGCTGGCTAGCTTATTACACTCCGAAGGCTCTTAATAGACGTTTTCCCGAAGTAGATAATAAATGTTTTCGTTGCCAGCTTCAAAATGGTGGAGATTGGCTTCATATATTTTATACATGCCCGAAGCTTGAGGCTTTTTGGCGTAAGATTTTTCGGCAATAAGCTTAGTAATTAGAAAAGAGATTAAACCTGAAACTGAGGTGGCTCTGTTTGGTTTGACGAGAAGAAGAACTGATTTGTCTCACGTTGAAGAGTCTTACGTGGCGATTTGTTCATTAATAGCCCGCTCCTTAATTCTGCAAAATTGGAGATCTGAGGATATACCATCATACGTGAAGTGGGTGAATAAAATGCAAAAGATAAAAAGGTATGAAGAGGCCTATGCCAAAAGAGTTGGGGCAATAAAAAGGTTTACTAATATCTGGAAATTATGGGATAGTGATCCATCGATGTATGTCACATAGCACTTTAGCACTTGGTTTTTATTATTGTTATTAATTGGCTGCATTTTTAATATAGGTATTTTTGGCACCTTTTTTTTCTTTCTTTTTTAAAGAAAAAAAAAAAAAGGGGAAAAAATCTCTCAGCACTTTATTGAATTACTGATTGTAGGAAGCACTAAGCACTTTTTTTCTCTTAGGCCTGTCGCCATGTGAAGTTGAGATTCTAGCATTGAAGGGATTTTTTTTTTTTTGTAAAGTATATCGATTATGTATATAGGTAATTAATGTTTGATGTATTGGGAGGCCAAATAATATAACTAGTGTAGGCCTCTGGTTATTTTGCTTATTTTGCACATTTTGCACTATTTGCACATTTGAAATTGCATATTTAGGTAATTAATGTTTTATGTAATGAGAGGCCTGGTCGAATAATATAATCTTTAGGCTTCTGGCTATCTATTTTGCACATTTTTGCACTATTTGCACAATGGAAATTGTATATATAGGTAACTGATGTCCTATATATTGGGAACTTTGGTTGAATAATGTAATTATTATAGGCTTTGGGTTATCTTGCGTATTTTGCACATTTTTGCATTATTTTGCACAACTGAAATTATGGATATGTATATTTGTGTCTAAAGTTTGATTGTTTATAATTATGTTTGATTTACAGCTCATGGAATTCTGTTTGTTTATTCTGTGTGTTTTGGTATTGTTGCTCTCCTGCTCTGCTCAATAAAAAAATAAAAAAATAAAAATAAAAAAAGAGGAAAGAGCTGCAAAGAAAGCCAAGATGGAGCTCTTCCGGTTGCAATTTAAGTGATATCCGCTTCCATTGTCAGTACGTGTCAGATATTGGTATTAGAATCCACAGCATCCAGGCTTTATTGATGGCTACAATGTTTTAAATGCCACCAAAGAGTTGCGTCATTTCTACTCGCAATGTAGACGTGCATCATTAAACTATATTTGCAATTCCCAATGCATTATTGAAAGTTTGTGACACACTTGAAGTAATTGTCACTGTAATTTTATCAGTACGCGTGGTTATTAGAAAGGGAATAAATACTCTAAAACAATACATCAACTTGTTAAAATTAAAGGTCGAATCGGAGAAAGAGTGAACACATTTTGGTATAACGCAGTAAGTTATTTTGGTAGTGCTTTGTTTGGCACTTCTGCCAATTTACAGAATTGAATTTCTGACATTACTAAGTGATGTAATTAACATATGTTATTATTACCAAAATAAATGATATTCAATTTAGCGAACTTGAGAAGCTTCCTTCGGGTCTGGTAAAATGAAAACCTGTCACATATATTACAGCTGCCTACATTTAAATCACTGATCCAATTGGTGTGGAATTGTGATTGACAACAAACTCCCAATTGTGTTCTGCATTCACAAACTCTAAAGACAAACCACGTCTTCATCTTCCCATTATCCAGTTTGCTCACATAGTATTCTATGGGGTAACTGTACACAATAGTGTAGTGGTAAAACCATTTACACCTGCCTTGGATTCCTGATAGCTGTAATTGGAACCACTTTGGGACATACAGGTTGGTTTAGGCAATAAATGACTTTGCGATTTATGTCCACCAGGTGTAGGAGACAAGGGGCTGTATCACATAAAATGAGTTTTGGGAGTGCTCAGTTTATATACAGGGCCTCATGTACAACAATTTGATGAAAAGCAGCTCTGCACGTCACTTTGCTGCACTGCGTCAAAAGAAAAGGGCAGGAATGCACAGTATCTATGAGATACGGTTTATTTCTGTCCTCTTCCCCTGCGCTGGCACACAAATGGCTGCCTAGTGCCAATGCAGGCACACTGGCACCATGGTGCAAGGGTGTCTGCATTGTTGGCATAACTGTTTTCGTGCCGGAAGGTGCACCTTCTTGCACAAAATCAATCGTTATGCCACCCATGGGGATGGATATGGTTTTGACGCATTCCCAGATTCATGCTGTGTTGTATAACTGAGAATGGGTTAAATACCATGGGCATTGAGTGGGAACACCCACCGCAATGCCCATGGCATGCCCCCCTGATGCAATGTGAGGCAACGCAGTTACTTGTGCTGTGTTGCCTTACACCATATCTACGAGGCCATGAAAAGCCACGCAGGGTGGTTTTTTGTGGCTTCTTAGATACAACCATATATACGAGGCCATGAAAAGCCATGCAGGGTGGCTTTTTGTGTCCTCGTAGATACGGCTCCGCACTCTGCACCACCGGAACATCAGAAAGTGTCATTCCAGTGGAACACAGGGCTTGTAAATAAGACCTACAGTCTCTTAAATAGGTGAAAAACTGGAGCAGCATCTTGGACAATTGTAAATGGTTGCTTGTCACTGGAACCTTCAAGGTATGTGATTCTGTTGCCTGGAAATGTTGCAGCATTTGATGGCATGTTTAAAGTTAACAACATAACAAAACAATTAAAACATAACAAGGCACATCACACCAAAACATTCAAAACAGAAAGCAGCACTACAACTGCAGAACAACACAACAAAATAATATTAATTATGTAGCACAAAAACACAGCAGCACATAACTTAACAGAACAAATCACCACCCCAACATAATGACACAGCACAATTGTACATAAATGTTCTCAACACACATTATGACCACAAGAAATAATAGGGTTGTAAAAGGTGTGCGGAGCATGCACTTCTTTAACTTACCACCAAGGGCATGAAATAGTGGCAGTTAAAAATATTTTATGATGCAGACCAACGTCTGTATTTGCTTGTTACAAACAGTATCTGTGAGCTGGGAACATGTTAATTTTGGTCAACTAGTCAATAAAATGATTCTCATGTAAAGCACTCTAATGCCCTTGGGCCAAGTTCTCACAACAGAAAACTGCATAACAAAACAAATTCATTCTTTTTTTGTTGTATGACATAGATAATCCACTCGGTTTGACCTGATTGCACTGAGAACTACTAGTAAGGTGACAATACATATACGTGGCAAATCTTAGGAGATCACAAGTTTCCTAAACTATTGATGGACAAGTAATTACATGCATATCTCGTGTTTTTGTTCATGGATAAGTATATGGCACGAGAAGCTCAGAAGTCAAGGAGAAGGAGTAAAGCTAACACACATCAACTGTGGATCATATGTGAGCTCTATTATACCAAACTGTTGTTTGCAATCTCACTACTGATGTAATCAGCCCCTTTCTTTTAGGTTCTTTGTAATTTATAACTTTGTTATTATTTTCAGTATCCGAAGTCCTTGTAAAATATAAAGACCGTTTAAGGACTGAGGAAAAAACTGTACAGAAAAACAATGATAATGAAATGCATAGACCAACTCCCCGTGTTAACAAAATATAAACATATAAAATATATCAAATGTATTGAGATAAGGGAAGTTAAGTGTTTGTGGTGCTTGTTGTTCACGCAGGAGGCACATATGGCTTATATAAGCTGCCATTCAATAACAAAAATGATTAATATTTAAAAACAGTCATTCTAGGTGACCCAATTCTACTGTCAGTCATCCTTAACTAGTACAACAGGCTTATAAACTGCACACACATTTATTTGACAAACATTCTTGTAAAGATTCCTAGATTTGTTCAAATAGGAAGCTCTCGCAAGGAGAGATTTTTTAATTTTTTTATTTTTATTTTCAATGTAGCATAATGAACATTTTATATTACGTCTTCAAAGATTTACATAAAGTGCATATAGAGATCGAAACACATATCATAAATCAATACATTCGACATAAAAAATCCTGAAGCATTACTCATAAATATTACATTAATGACATATCTTGTATTTAAATCAGCCTTATCGACATCCTGACCTACCTCTAAAAACAAAGAAGATTATTTCCATTCTTTCCATATTCTATTTAATCTAATAACGGAACCCACCCTTCTTGCATATAAAGTTTCTAGCTTAAAAATTCAATGCATTTTATTAAACCATTGGGAGATTGTGGGAATTACTGCTGATTTCCAATTAGATAAGATTAGTGATCATGCGACCAAGGTATAGATGAAAACAAATTGGCGTTGGGGTAAAGTTAATACGTTACGAGCTTCTACTCGACCTAAAAGAGCTGTAGAGGCCTCGGGAGGAAGATCGACTGCCAGTATTCTTCCTACTTCTGAAAACAATTTTTTCCAAAAGCTCATAATCTGGGCACATGTAAATCCCACATGTAGCCAATCTCCTATTACCTGATGACATCTAAAGCATCGAGGATCAACTGCTGGATAAATTTTATGGAGTTTGGCCGGAGTAAAATAAATCAGCCATTTGCTGAAAAAAGCCATCCTCCTTACGTTTGCTGCTCTTACTGCTTTACAACCCATATTATAGAGACTTTGCTATTGTTGGAAATTAAGGTGACAGCCAATTGACTCAGAGATTTTTTCCAGATGGTTTAGCACTATTTGCTCATTCTGAGTAGATTTAAGCAGTTTGTACCAATTCCCAATTCCCCTGACTTTACGTATAAAATGAGCTTTGCTTAACAGTAGGCCTTTACAGCTGTCCAAATTTCTTAATCCCGAACAAAACTTATTTATCTGGAAATAGCTCAAATAAAAGAGACGTCTTGATATTACTATTGTGCTCCCTGATTTCCTGCCAAGTTTTCAATCTGTCATTTAAAAAGAAATCCTGAAGTATAAAAAACCGGGATCAAGCACAAAGCTCACAAGTCTGGATAGTTAAACGAAGACCCATAGAGAGGCATTCAACTAATCTCAACTGCGGGTGTAACCAAGGGATATCGAATGTCTCCCAGACCTTTTAGAACCGAGAGGCTATAATCCTGGGAATTTTATAACGTGATCTCTTCAGAAGCTTAGGGATTCGTAGGAAAGGAGCAAGAGCGATCTCCATTTCCCCTAGCATTAAAACCAAAAAGTAATTAGCAGGAGACATCTCTTTTGAATCGTTGTAATTTAGCCAATTAATTTGTGAGGCTTAGTAATGTAATGGAAAATTGGGTAGTGCAAGACCCCCATCTTCGACATCTAGTTGTAGAGTTTCTAGTTTCAATCTCGGTTTTTTACCTTGCCATATAAAACATCTTATTTCGGAATTAATTTGCTCAAAAAAGAACTGAGGGACCTTAACCATCAAGTTAGAGAATAAAAATAAGAACAAGGGAAGTATATTCATTTTAATAAGTGCTACTCGACCCATAATTGTCAGGGGAAGGTCCTTCCATTGTACTACCAGATTACGCATCTTATTAATACTAGGAATGAAATTAAGCGAAAACAGATCTTCCAGATGGGACGTAACAAATATTCCCAAATATCTTATAGAATGAGACCTTGGATGTTTTACCTTGCATCGAAGGAGGTAAAACAGCCGGGGAGAAATAAAAAAATAGGGCAGCTAACTTTGCATGGTTTATTTTGTATCCCCCAATAGCTGTAAATTCACTTATTTTGGCCAGAGTGCGCAGGATATTATCTTCTTCCGCTGCCAAATATAGAGCCATGTCATCGGCAAACAGCTTTAGTTTGGCAGAGCCAGGTACCGGGGGTAAGATAGAGCAATCCTGCCTTGTCGCGCAGGCTAGTGGTTCCAAAAATAAGGAAAAAAGTGTTGGAGAAAGGGGGCAGCCCTGCCACGTCCCCCGAATAATAGAGATATTACCGCCCTTATTCCCATTTATAATTATGGACGCCTGAGCGCCTAAAAAAAGATTTCTCACTGCTCAACAATTTTTAAAATAGCAAATAGTACATTCCACTGAACTCTGTCAAACGCTTTCTCTGCGTTCAACATTATAATGACTGCTTTTGTTTTATTAATGTTAAAATAATCAATTGATTGACATAGGTAATGTGTATTAGTAGCTAAAAGTCTACCTGGGACAAACCCGTTCTGATCCCTATGTACAAGAGAAAAAGCCACCTGAGATAATCGATTCACCAGAATCTTCGAAAAGATCTTGTGGTCATTATTAAGTAAACTTATCGGGCGATAAGAATTGACCTCCTCCTCTAATTTACCTTTTTTGACAAAGCTGACTACCACAGCTTCCATAAATGAGATCGGGACAGTTTTGCCTTTCAAAATTTCATTAAATAATAATTTAAAAAAGAACTACGCTGAGGGAGGAAAAGCTTATAAAACTCTATGGCGATCCCATCACACCCCCATGCTTTAGCAGAGGGTGAAGACATCACGCAGTGATTAATTTCTTCTACTGTAATCTCCGTAAGTAAGCTATCTTTTTGCTCTTGAGATAATGAGGGGCAATTGATTCCATTAAGCCAGGCAGTCAATTCCTCTATTGAGGTATTATGAAGATCAGAATAAAGCTCCCTGAAGTGTTCCAGAAAAATGGCAGAGATTTCCTGGGGATGAGATATAGACCTCCCAGTAGCTGGGTCATTTATCTTTTTAATGGTGCTCTTATTAAATCTACGTTTTGCTGACCAAGCAAGATATCTGCCTATGTGTTCGTTCTCTTCATACCTTTTTTGCAGGACTGCATCATGCGCTAGGATTTCCTTGGAGACATAGAAATCTTGTAAATTATATTTTATTTGATGAAGCTTAATTTTATTTTCCCTGGAAGGTACTGCTTGATATTTGGCCGTGAAAATCAAAAATTGTTTTCTAGCTGAGACCTTTCTTCATTCTCATTTCTCCTTTTATACGCTTTATAATTAATAACTTTCCCTCGGAAAAATGCCTTAAGAGCACCCCAAACTGCAAAAACCAGAGCTGTATCCATATTAAGTTTAAAAAAATCCTCTAACATCAAGCGCATGCCAGCCACCCATTGCTCATCTACTTGGAGAGACTTGTCCAATGACCATCTAAACTTGATACAAGCTTGAGTATGAATTTGGAATAGGACCGAGATTAGCGCATGGTCAGAAAAAGGATTTTCAATAATCTCAGATTTAGCACTTAAAAGGGCATGTGAGAAGAGAAAAAAATCTATTCGCGAAGATGAATGATATCTCTTCGAATGACAAGTGAACTTCTTCTCTCTGGGGAATTCCACTCGCCAACAATCAACCAACCTAAAGTCCGGTATCAACTCCTGGCAAACCCTGATGGATTTCGGTTTTGTCTGCGTTTTTTGAGGTTGTGAAGAATCAATAGTTGGATCACGTGCCTAACAAAAATGAATGTGTCCTCATGTAATGCAACTGATGCTATGTAAAGCTCAGATACCCGATTCGGGTCAAGTTTGCGCTATATAAAACTCTGTAAAATAAAAAAAATAAAAAATTTGCAAGTTGCAGTCCCCCCCCAATAATCATAAATCCTGTTTGAGCAGTGGCAAAATCATATAAAGACTGAAGCGTCTCTGATGAGTCTTCTATAGGGCCATATAAGCTAAAAAAATTGAATAGTTGGTTACAGATCTTTATCTGTAACCAAAGCCATCTAGCACTATTATCCCTTTGGACCATTGCAATATCCCCCTGTACTTTTTTACTCACTAATATGGCTACTCCCCTAATGGCCGCACTTGAGGAAGCATAAAATTCATGTTGATCAAAGGCGGGGGTTTTATCCCTGGGCATGCCCTCCTTATAATGAGTCTCCTGCAAAAAGATTATATCGGCTTGGAGGGACTTGAACCAAGCCAACATTGTGTACCACTTCAGTCTGTTATTAAAGCCATTTACGTTACAGGAAATAATCTTTAGTGGTCTAGCTGTCATTTAAGTTTAGGAATAAAAAACAAAGTAGTCTTGATCCCTTGCATTTCTATCAAAAATCCGCTACATTTTATTTTTTCACCCCCCAACCCATGTGAGCCCATCCCTCCTTGCCCCCCCAACCTCCGTGAACCCTTCCTCCCCACGCCCATGGATCCCCTCAATATCTGAGCCTCCCCCGTCTGGTCCCTCCCTCCCCCCCAAGTGACCCTAACACCCTCCCTCCTACCCCATGTGACCCCACCCTCCTCCCTGCATTGGGGTGCTGTGACATGGCACCCAAGGTGGTGAGCCAGTGGCTGGCGATCTAAGGAAAAGTAAGACAAGAAAGAAAAGAAGAGACAGCAAAAGGGGAAAGCGGAGGGAACATCATCTAGTTTCCGCACCAGCTAGTTTTGCTATTTCCCAAACTATGGTTCATTTACCCTCCCCCACCCCCGAATGTTGCAGAGAATGGAGGAGCTCTTGCGCCTCTTTAACTGATTGAAATATATGAGCTCTCTCCTTATTAAGGACCTTCAACTTAGATTGTTGAACTATTCCCGCAGGAGCCCCTGCTTCTTGGAAGGAGTTTATCATGCCTATAAATTCCTTTCTGCGCTTGGCAGAGAGGGCCGACGTGTCTGAGAAGATTTTAAACGAGAAATTGTCGCTTGTCTGATACCCTTTATCACGGATTGCACACTCTAGAAGTTCACAATAATCATTCTCAGATATTTAGCTTTTGGGTATTGAACTGCTGGAACTCGTCTGAGCAGTGGCTTCCGGGCAAGCATACTTGGTAACCAGGTCTGTAATAACTTTGTCCATTGCTTGCCCCTTCTCGTAGCCTTCCGGAATCCCAGTAATGCGCTAGTTGCATCTTCGAGCACGATTTTCCACATCATCTACCTTAAGTTGAAGACTTACTAGCTCAGTTTGTAATTTAATTACTTGATCCACTTGTCGGGAGGCTGTATCTTCGAGATCAGATATGCGTTGTTCAGCTTCCGAGACTCGAGATGAAAGCTGCTGAACATGAGATTGAATTGAGTTCAGTTGCCATTCCGTCTTTTTCTGGGCTTCTCCTTGGGAGAGTTTCAATTTTTTTTTAACTCTGTTAAGATCTAGTAAAGAAAGGTTTGTGTAGAGTCTTCTGTAACAGTCAAGTTCCTTGAATCTAGTGGCATTGAGACTGATTGCTGAGTGATTAGAACCTGAGATAAGGTCTTTTCTGGTGTTGCAGTTGCAGCTTCCATTGCTGTGGTAAATAGGGAAGCATCGGAGAGCCTAGCGCTCCCCACATCCTTAATCACAGGGGCTTGCATTGGGTTTAGATAAAATGAAGCTTTTTAAGTTAGTCTGTGCCTTCCCATTTAGCCCCAAAGAGAGCGGGCAGGATGCATACTGTTTATCCGCTGGGAGTCCCTACGTTGTGGATAGAACAGGCATTGCCGGTGAGGGTTTATCTTTGCATAAGAGAGAAGCTGGGTTAGCTGGGCTAAGGAGAGGCTTATCGGTATTATTCAGATCTCCCGGTGGCTTTGTTGTTAATAGGGGCCACATCGTTAATTGATCTTTGTATCCCTGGATGGCATTAATACCTTGCTGGATATCGAGCTTCTGTTGAATACCCGCACCTCCCAGACCTTGTAGACATACGGGCTTATTGGATGAATCTTTTCGTAAGCTTCAGCTGAACAGCCTGAACTCAACGTCTTTAAGAGGTGGAAGAGATGGACTCTTACTCTTATGACGTGTTCTCGTGCCCTTTGCAGAGTTTGCCATCAAGCAAGGTTTCACAGTAGGATCTCGAGAAATTATTTTCTTATTAATTATCCCTTCAATCTTATTCTTGTTTCCTTATGACTGAACCAGGTATGGAAACATTTAGGAGGAAGGCGCAAGCTGCACCCAACCCAGTTAGGCCTCTTCCGTGCCCTATCCCCTGTGCATCTATCTCAGACGGGAAGTCTTAATGCGTCTATCTCTGACGTGGATGATATTAAAGCCTTGATGGATGGTATTGAAGCTTAAAGAAAGAGAAAAAAAATTCTCCCTCAACTCCCTTGTAATCAAGCGCAAATTGCACCTTGTCTCATCTCTTTGATGGCTGTTTCAATCAGAAAAGGGCCCAGGAGCTGCACCACGTTCCTCCTCTGTGGTCATTTAACAGCGAGCACTCCCAGCCACCACAGTTCCGCTGCCAGTACAGCAAACGAGTCTATAACAGGTGGCTCCCTCCGCCGGTCAGCTCGTAATATGACTGCTCAGGGCGTCCGCGCTGCAGCCTCGGCCCCCAGCACTCAACACCGACCTCTCACCGCTGGGGAGAAGTCCCATCAAAAGAGGGTAATGTGAGGGACACATAGGTCGCGCCCCTGTGAGTGTCCCACGACAGGCATCCTGGCCTCAGAAAAGCTTGAAAATGCTTGGTGTTTGCGAGCCACAGCCACCGCCTCCTCTCCAAAACCGAACGAGCCCGCCAGCCGCTAAGCAACGCCCACCTTCAGTCACGGAGCATGACGGGAGCTCCTGTGACTCACTACTGAAGTAATCAGCCCCTTTTTTAGGTTCTTTGTAATTTGTAACTTTGTTATTATTTTCAGTATCTGAAGGCCTTGTAAAATATAAAGATCATTTAAGGACTGAGAAAAAAACTGTACAGAAAAACAATGATAATGAAATGAATAGACCAACTCTCTGTGTTGACAAAATATAAACATATAAAATATAACAAATTTATTGAGATAAGGGAAGTTAAGAGTTTGTGGTGCTTGTTGTTCCCGCAGGAGGCACACATGGCTTATATCAGCTGCCATTCAATAACAAAAAGGAGTAATATTTAAAAACAGTCATTCTAGGTGACCCAATTCAACTGGCAGTCATCCTTAACTAGTACAACAGGCTTATAAACTGCACACACATATATTTGACAAACGTTCTTTTAAAGATTCCTAGATTTGTTCAAATAGGAAGCTCTCGCAAGGAGAGTTAGAAGAATTCCAATACAATCCATTAATATTACACGGAGCATGTATCCAGTTTCCATATAAGATACCCGAGAATTCTTCCAAAGCCTAGTGATATCTTTACTACACTTGAAAGGGAAACAGCCATTACAACACAGCTGTTTTCACGCAGGGCCTTTACCAAGCAGGCATTGCCACGCATACACTGTTACCACGCATAGCCTTCACCACGCATTTTTTTTTTACAAGGTACGCGGTGAAGGCATATGCTGGTAACGGCACCTGCGTGATAAAGGCTATCGGCATAGTTAGAGGAGTGAAGAGGTCCTTCCGCTTCCTCTTAACGATGTGTGTGCAGTGCCTCACAAGAGTTGCCTCATCCTGAAAAGTTAAGAGGGGTTGTTGATTTTATTTTAAAGGATCTGGGGGCCAGGGGACAGATTTAGGGTTCATGGCGGGGGCCGGGTATTTTTTAAAAGGGCTGGAGGCTAGGAGGGGGTCGCGCAGGGTTCTAGATTTAGGGTTTAGGTAAGGGTCAGGTATTTGTTAACAGGGAGGAGGTCACGATGGGGGTATAGATTTAGGGTTCAGGGAAGGGTCGGGAATTTTTTAACAGGGAGGGGGTCACGCTGGGGGTCTAAATTTAGGGCTTAGGGAATGGTGGGGTAATTTTTAACAGGAAAGTGGTCGTGCTGGCGTCTAGATTTAGGGCTTAGGGAAGGGACGGGCAATTTTAACAGGACGGGGGTCATGCCGGGGTCTCGATTTAGGGTTCAGGGAACCGACTTAAGGACTGAGGGCATGGGTTAGGGAAAACTTTTAACAGGCATAGGCCTTTACCATACATGCTTTACAACAAAATATGTTGTAAAAGAATGCATGGTAAATGATATACGTGGTAAAGGCATTCATGTTGTAACGCATGCATGGTAAGGTATGCGTTACAATGAAATGCTTTGTTCCATCAGACAACCTATTTGAAATTGATGAAGATAAACTCCTGAATCCTTACTTGACACAAAAAAACGATTTTTTTGAGAAGAAAATGACAAACGTGCACAATATACGTTGAAGAAATTTAGAAACAATTTTAAACAAATCTAGTTACTGCATCCTAAAAGAATGTTTGTTAAAATAACATAGGTTTGTGTTTACTAAGTTTCCATGGTGTATTCTTTAAACATGGAGTAGAAATGTGAAGGTGATGACTCACGTGTTATTAAGGTTTATTAACCTTTCTTCCATTAGGCAATAATAAAGTGTGAAAAATGTAATGAGACTAATGCAATTTAGGTAACAGCTCGTGTATTTTAGAAGACCTGGTTTAACACTGCATGTTTTGCATATGTTAAAAATGTGCACTAAGTGAGAAAAGAGAAACAGGTGCTACATGTTTATACTAATTCCAATTTCACTGAAACTTTCAGAGAATGATCTTCATGTATGTACTAATGAGAATTTCTAGAAACGAAATTTAGAATTTGTAGTGTGATATAATTTTACACGTTGGTACGTTTGAGATGTAGTAATATGCCATAGTTACACTTGCAATTTACAATGGAATTGACCTGCTTTCTAAGAGAAATTAAGCTTAAGCATTGACTTGAATGTTATATTTCTTAATGAAAATGTATATTTCAATATTTTATACTTTGCTTAAATTAGCCTAAATTCAGTGAAGGCCTGCCTGTTTCCACTCACATTTTCCCTGTTGCCCAACTTCATTTTCATAGGAAAAGGCTCCAGCTTTACAAAATGAATTGAAACGATGTTTTCTTCTGAGCGTTCTCACTCATACATGAGGACTGTTTGATACAAATATTTTTACTGTAAGAACATCTGCTTGAGAAACTGTCCTTTCGATTTCACTCATGTGCCTTTGGCTTTGGATATTTGTTTGAGAGTAATTCCTAACGGATGGCCTGATTGTTACGTAATTTGCACCGCTTAAAATTCTACAAAATGTGTCTTTATGCTGCATGACAATCATCCTATATGAACTGACCAATGGTCTGAGTAGTCTGACCAGATGACGCGATCCAGAAGGTGTCACCCCAGAACTTGGAAAGTTATATTACATGTTGGATTAATAATAAAGGGGTTGCCGTTGCCATTCCATTCTATTTTTTTCCATTCCATGCTGTGCCATCTCTTGTGGACAGAGACATTGCTCGTTTCTTGCGGACTCTACTGCCTTTCCTTGGTCTGATGCATACGCTGTATGCAATACTCCTGGACTCTTCTTCCCCCTGGGAAAAGAACTCTTGAGCTAAAAAGGTCCATGTCCCTTTCTGAACTTTCCTTTTGAACTTCGGAAATTGATGGCCCGAAAGATATTACATTGATTATTCTGTATTACTAAATGTAAATGCCTTATATTGATGTATTTACTTTTCTTAACTTACTGATAAAAATCGAACCATCCTTAAATCCTGTTTCTGTTTTTCTGTGACTTGTCTCCAATGATTGATTGTGCATACCAATATAGTACTAATGAGGGACGGGAATTCTGATAGAGAGGTTTCTGGTCAACGGATTCTAATGTTACTATTTTGTGTAACTTTAACCAAATTATTGGTTTGTATGATCCTAGCCCAACTGAATGTTTTCATGAGATTTGGTCTAGCAGTAGTGATCCTGTATTTGTATAGTATAATCTCAAGAGTTATATATATTAATCTAATCACATGTTTATAGGTCAGTTACGCAATTCCTGGTCCTCATTGGATGACTAGATTGGATCCCCTATATCCAACCCCTCACGGCAAGATTAAAAGATTCATTGGAGAACCAAATTAATGCCTCTGAGTGTAGTGCCAGAGAAAAAAATCAAGAACAGTAGTAAATGGGCCCATCACACTACAGCAAAATAATTTGATCAAATAGTTTCTATTTTTTAAATATTTGCTATACATGGAGCATATCTTCATATTTCAAGTCTAACAAATTACAACTAACTTACAATTTAGCATTTTCTTAACAGACACCCATATTTTGTTCCAGAATAAAGATCGCTTTGGGCAATCCATGAACATGTAGCTAAATGTTCCAGAACTCTCCTAACAATGCCAACATGATTATGAGATTCCAAGGCAGGCCTTGCACCTCTTAATTGTGCCAGAAGATCTGATGGAAGAAAAAGTATAATGATGTAATTATGTGGTCAGCTGTGGCAATCAACATTTAATGTAAGCATCTACTCTCGCCCAATCTGTGCTAAGGGTGAGGTTCATTTCATCCCTAAGACACCTTTTCTGTCTGTAAAGTGCATATTATGTCATCAATCTGCAAAAAATTATATCACTCCAGGGTCTTTTGTGGCCACCCTACATTTCTGATCATCGGATGCTCCAAATTCCCATATAAAACCTCAAATGTTTTCAGTTTATCGTGAATTACAATTTCTTGTAACTACACAATACATTTATTTAACCAATCTTGCTGATGGAGTATTTGGGACTTATTAACCAGTTGTGGTTAAATTATACCCAGGTTACAGATATCTTGTCCTTAAAATGTAGTAAAAGGTTCAACATTTTCAAAGTGAGAGTTCGAATTAACTTCAATACTTCCATACATTTATTTTGAACACTTGAATTAATGCTCGTAGTTTTCAGACTCTGCTCTCACAAAAGGCGATATTGGCATAGTACGTTGTTTACTGCATTGTTCCTTGTTGATGAGCAGTGGCTTTGTTTTGTTTGCTTTGAACACTGTGCCCATGTTATCTCATCTAAATTCCACGTTGTCTACCGTGATTCTTTGACTGTTAATCTGATAAATTGTTCCCGTGTGCCCTTCAATGTACATTGCTGCGCATTCTGCAAATAAACACAATTGATCTTGTTCCCAATATCTTTCCATTATAATTTACCTGAATTTGCATTATGTCGAGGACTCCATTAGAAGGCTGCTTAAAATAATCATTCATTTTCTGTGAAATCTACTTTGCAGGATACCGGTACCTTTAGGGTGTTGAAAGGTCTAAACTTCACTGTGCCGTTTACATTCCAAAGCCACAATGCTTCTATTTAATGGGTGGAAAATGAAAAGTTCCTTTAGTCTAAAAGCATCTTTGTTATGAAAGGCTGTTACTTAAAGTGACTATTGTGATCACCAGAATCTCAATCTGGTTATTCCCCACTATGACACAATATCAGTGAATAACAAAAGTTTGTAACCACTGTTGCTACTTCATAAAGGAATTCCAGGCTACTCTGACTAGAATTCTGATAGCCTGTCAGTGCAGCTCAGTAGAAAACTGCTCCAGGAGGGGAGGAAAGGAGGAGAGAAGGCACTAAGAGTGGTTGGGATGGGTGGCAGGAGAAAAGATTTTTGTGTTTTGTTTTAGAATTGGGACAGCGAGGAGAGGCCATATTATTTATGGCACCACCATTACTCCTCTGTCCTTGGATAGCAGTTGAATGCAGGTGCAGATGATTTTTGGGGCTGTGTGTCATAAAAAGTTATATAGACAGGTAAAAAGAGAATAATGGGGCTGTTTTTCACCTCAGGATTCTGAGTGGCATAATAGAAAATTCAAGCTTTGCGCTTGTCCATTTAATTTCACCCAGAACCCTTTGGTGAAAGACATCCCAGTATTCACTATTGCCCATCTATAATTCTAAATGTAATTGCATTTAAATGTATTTGTCTTCTTTGTTCACTCAAGCCCACAAGCAATGTGGGTAGTGCTGAAAAAATGAGTTTACATGCCTCTGTAAAAAACTGCTTTACAGTAGCTTTTTGTTTTTGTTAGATGGGTTTCTATGTCATCACAAAGAACTCACATCTGCAAGACAGCAGATTAGAACACCATTTATAGGTTACATTAATTCCTATATTTTGTTTCTATCGGAGCCAGCAGAACTATTTGCTCAACATTTAACAACTGAAGTACGGTTTTATCTCACTGTAGGAGAAATGGAGCGTTGTTACAATAGAGAGGATTGAATCAGCGAAAGTCCATATGTCATGCGATGCTCTTCACCTCATTTTAACTGCAAGAAGAAGTTATTTCTCAGCTTCAATGACCAGTGACTTTCATCTTTAATATCAGTCATACTAAGTACTCTCATTCTTTCCCAGGGATCTATGACCGTTTACTAGGTAATTCCTGTTAGTTTCACTTACAGCTTTGAAACTTTCACCAGAACTAGGCTGTCATTCTGATACCCATTCTCCCAAACGGCTAAACCAAAAGTTCTTGGCTGGACTAATATAAATCTAATGGAAGCCCAGATTACTTCCGCAATGGGTTTAAAGGACCACCTCACCTCTGGAAGTTTCCAACATCTAGTTTATACACCTCCTTTAACAAGAGCAGATAGTTAGGACCAAAAACATGTAACATTGCACTTAATCATTTTCTCCCCAGAGCTGTGTCCATAGAAAGGCTACAGAATTCCTCATCGTTCATGGTCGCCAATTGGTGGCCCAGGCTATGCAACAGGCTAAAATTCGGTGATCAACTTGCCAAGCCCTATTTGTGTGGCTAATGCTACTTCTGATTTATCTTATTTTGAGGCAATCATCTGACCTGCAACACATGGTTGATCACAGCTCCCTTATTCTGGCCTCAAGAGTCTTATGTTGCTTAAAAGTAATACACTGCCTTGCAGTCTGATTACATCAGAACAAATTTTGCTCCATACAACTCACCATAGGTTGAAGAAATCGTCAGAAAATCTTCTCAGCAGATTTAAAGGTGGTGAAATTCTACACTGCAGAATCAGGACATATAATCCAGTATGCTAAAATGTGTGACATTAGACAATGACCAGAAGGAACAGGCAGGTCAATCAGAGAATATCCATCAAATATCTGCCACAATTGGTCCTATTTAGTGGTATCTCAACAAATTAAAACAACAAGTGCAGGTTAGTACATCCTGCAGGCCTTGTAGTATGTTACCAGACCACAAAGGACAAAAGTTCATTCTACAATAATATCATCTTAAAATATTGAGTGCCAAAGATAACTCTACTAATGTATACTTTTGCAGTGATAGGTAGATCACATGTTTGAAACTCAGAATAGCAGAAATAGCCTTCCTTCCATCCGAAGTCAAGAAATTGCATAACATTAACTCTGGTAGTAATAAGATCCGCTAGTTACAGTATTTACAAATGACAATATAAAGCTCTATATAAAATACATCTTGATTTTATACATTTGAGATGTAATTATCCCTTATTTGCTGGACTCCTGTGAATTCTATTGCACTGAATCCTGCACTTGATTGTCTCCATCAGCTATGACATCAGATAATTTACCAATTGAGGGGCAAGATATACTGTAAGGTCTTGTTCATAAATATCTGTGGCTTTCTCTGTCCTGGTACGTATGTAGTGTAGATCTAGTGTGACAAGCCTTTTTTTTTTGCTGCCCTGTCATCAGCACCTCCTCAAATAACGTCACTGTAGCTTACAAAGCTTTTTTGTTACCTTAACATTCGCCTATAACGTGTACCTTGATATGCTACATTTCTACATACACAGTTTTATGCTGCACTGTTTCACTAAACAACTACCTAACTCACCCTTTATTTCTACAGTTTCTGTACACTGCCACCTACTTTTAGTCATGTGCCAGTGTTATAATGTGTTGGCCAGTTGTGTGCCCCCCATCCTTAAATTGATTAGTGAGTTTCAGCTGGCCACCCTTATCTTTCCTCTTTGATTGTACTAAGGTTGCCACAAAAGACCTGCATGTGTTTCCTGACTGGTTCTTAGGGCACTGCACACAGCCGTCTTAACACATGGGCATGCTGGGCAGTTGCCCAGGGGCCCCCAATGGCATCGCTAGCACTTTGGACGCCTGTGGCGGTCCCCGTATTTGATGCCCCACTGCGGCTGCATTAAAGAGTGGGGGGGGTTGCTGGTGAGATTTTTTACATTTGCCGCCCCTCGTCAGTCGATTAAAGAGTGGGGGGGGGCGATTGCCGCCCCGAGATGGCAGGTAAGAGTGGGGGGAGGCTGCCGCCCCCAAAACTCATGCCGCCCGAGGCAGACCATCCCCCCCCCGCCACCCCTTGCTACTCCACTGGGACCCACGAGCATAGGGGCACCATGCAGACCAGAGTTTAACATTAATTTTCCGTTAAACATTTTTATTCCTGTGAGTGGTTGTGTAGGCAGGGGCTCCAGTGCACTGCTTTGCCCGGGGGCCTATAATGCTGTTATCCTCTCCTACAATCTCTCCTCCTCTCCTACAATCTCTACTCCTCTACTACAATCTCAGACCAGAGTTGTCCATGGCCTCCTACACCGGGCTTGCCCCATGTTTGGCCTTGAGTTTATTCAGATTGTCTCTTTGTACTGCGCTGCACCTCAAATTAGATTCTTTAGATACTGTAAATCTAACCTAGTTCACAAATCAAACTAAGAAACGCTCTTGCTCTGCTTCTTGCATGACAGCACGAGGCCATTAAAGATTCAGGAGTCATACTCACGTGTCACATGGAGTGTCATTAATTAAGAGCTTGCTGCAGCTCAAGAATTGTCATCGGGTTACAAAAAGGCAGCTATGGGTTTCGAGTCAGTAAATGTATTTCTTCTAGCATTCGGTTTTACAAATATTCACAGTGGCAGCTCCCGGATTAGTTGTAGTCAAATTGCGAAATTGTCATGCTAGCACTCAGTGAATGGCCACATCTGTATCTTAAGTTGTTCTGGAATCTGTTAATATTTTAGTAAAAATAGAGCACAGAAATAAAATCTGAACAAAAGCGCAGCATTCTCTCACCCCCTTGCACCAGCGATGAAAGCATAGGGGCTTATTTACAAGGCCTTTGCTTCACTTTTGCGTCATTTTTAACATGGGAAAAGTGACGCAAAAGTGGCGCAAGGGGCTTGTAAATCTGCCCCATAGTTTAGTACACTTCGAAATCTATTTGCCATGCTTTCATGCTTTTATCCTCATGCTGTAGAAACGTCAGCACAAAACAATTACCATGGACTTAGAATTGACTTTATCCTGGGGGAAATGTTCTCCATTGCACACTTTTCAGTTAGTGCGAATGACATTTTATTTTCCTGCCGGTCCATCCAAATCCTCACCCTCTTATTTATCCAGCAGGAGTGGGCTTGTTCTGTCTAACGGAGAAGGAGTCAATTGTATCCTATAGCATTTATTAACAAGTACTGGATGCAAGACTGCTAAGTACAATTGTCAATGCGAGTGTGTTATCCTGGCATAGCTTTTACAACAACCTGATTAAAGACGAAATTACATTTCTTTCAATAATTAAAAATGGGAAACTGAAACGTACAAATTGATACTCTTTAGTACTTGTATGGCCATAGAAAGGGTGCGTTGCACTGTAGTCGCATAACAGCCTGATATTTGTTGCTACTTGATAAATGAGACGAGATGAAATTGTAAATAAACATATGAAACTGAATTAAACTGATATTCAGTGAGGTTGTTGGCATACATGTAATTCCCTAGGCAGTGGCACCCCGCCTTTGGTAAGAAAGCTGTTTTTCCTTTAAGGGAAAGGTTATGCTTGACTGTAGTCTAACTTAACCAAACCGAGTGAAAGTCAAAAACGCCTTTTGGGGCAAAGAAAGCCAACTTGGCCTACATGGACATGTGATGGTTTCCCAACAGGATGTACGCATTTCTAAACTGGGGCTCGCTATATCATAGGCCTACCCACAAGACTTGAAATCTTGCGAATAGTTTTTTTTTATAGCCTCACAAATATAAATATTAAACAGTGCTCTTTGACATGTTACATGTCTCCAATCAGAATGTTGGGAGGTAATATTTGTGTCTGCTACACTATATATCAAGGTCTTCTGTTTTATTATAATACAACTGTTGCAGCAACCTCACTTTGTGTCATAGGGGAGGTTGATGTGGCCCTGCTGTTCTGCCCTGCCCTCTGACAGTTGGGCACAGAAGTACCAGACCATCTTAGGCCAGCAAATCAGAGCCAACGTTGGTTTCTCCGGCCAAACTTGACGGAGAAAACTGAGAACCACCGAAAGTACACTAACACGCCAACACTGTCCATTCTGGATGGGCAAGGAGAGTGTCAATGTCCGCTTGACATCGACCTTCATCCTCCAGGACGACTGTGAAGGGGGCAGGGTCCCCCCACCACTGTACCCCAGCTCTGCTGTGCCAGTGCTCCCTGGATGGGGCCAATACTCATCAGAAGGTGCTGCTGCCCTACTTCCATTCCCACTGGACTGGGTGGGTGCTAAGCAAAGGAACCATGGCATGGGATAATGAGAGGCCATAAATCATAACAGACCTTGGCATGGGCGGCAGGAACCTTAAAATGCACTAGCCGAGAAAATATAGGACTTACAGGAAGCAAAGAGATGAAACACACTAACTATTGCATGCCCAGTTGCTGGCCATCTTGGGAGAGAGCCAAAGTACACTGCAACACCTACATACTTGAATCATGTCACCTGTTTTTTTCTTAATGTTCTACTGTCTTAAGAAACCTCTCTAATGTGTGTATGAAACTGTTTGCATGGTCTTTAAATTGTTCTTATGTAAACTGTTCTTTTTACAGTATGAAACAGTTATTTTGGAAAACGATCAGACAACCCATTGGGTCTTGGTCACGGTATATGCAACTGCAAAAATAAAAATAAAATAAAATGAATAAAATAATAATATAACTTGTCGGTATATAGAATAAAATTCGTATGAGTTTGGCTTGTTTCAGAGGCAGACCTTTGTGCCAACTGCTTGTACAGTGGTGGCTGGTAGTAAAGATAGTCATGATGGAGTTCCACCAGACAAAACAATGTCTTAAGGGTCATGTAGATACTGTCTTTGAGGGATATCATTTAGCTCCATATAAGAAGCTAGTTTAATTGTTGGCACACAGGTCTTCACAATGTCCTTATACTCCTTTCGGTTACATATTTCCTTTCCTGTCGCATTAATCACGCTGTGTTTAATGATGGAAATGTCTATTTTATAATCTCACTTTTGATAGAGAATAGCCTTCGAAGTAGATGACGGCACTATGTTAAAAAGGCAGTTCATTTTATTAAGTGACACAACTTTTTGCGAGGTGTTTGCTTGTCACAGGCAATTCATATTGTTTGCGCTGACTTCTCGTTTCCATTCAGATTAAAATGAGAACTTGATCTTGCGGGTGCACACTTTATGATCTGAGTTTGAGGCGAGTGTGTAAAATGGACCCACATATTCGTCGCGCATGTTTTTGCATTTGTACCCACTAGTAAAACAAGCATTTGCAATGAAATAGGTCTCGCATTATTAAAGTTTGAGCTATTGGCATTGCGAAATAATGCAACACCAATAGCTCAAACTTTAATAATGCGAGAGTTTGAGCTATTTTTATTGTAAATGACATAACCTTTTATTTATGTTTTGGTTTTTGAAACATAAATAAAAGCCATTGTCATTTACAATGCCAATAGGTCAAACTCGCGTAAATGCGAGACCTATTACATTGCAAATGCTTGTTTTTAGTTGCATTTGAAAAAATTGTAGATGATGGCTAATATAAATTTATACTTTTAAGTGATCCTCAGAAGTTTGTGTATCTGTCTCTAAAAACGGAGGAAAGGTTTGTTTTTTTGTTTCACGATACACACAGACGTCTCACGTTCATTTGCTAGTCCATCTGTGTGACTGCAGGCTCTCTGAATTACGTGAGCATTTTATCCCCTTACCTCGTAAAGTGTAGTCACTACTTTCAGAATGATTTATCTTAAGATGCGTAAGTTTGTAACTCCTTGACGTCTTGAGAGCCTGCACCATACCATGCCTGTGAGAGAGTCCTCCTTGTCTGAGGCTTGTCTGGAAGGATTGTTTAAGGAAGGGCATATTAGACTGCTGCCTGCTCTGAATGGTAGGATATGTAATAGTGAAGGTTCTGTAGTTCAGAGAGGAAGATTTATCTTTTACATGTAATACAACTTTTTGCCAGAAGAGTTCAGCTTTTTCCACAGGAGCACCCAGTTTGGTGCGATGTTTGGGATCTATATTTTGTATTTTAGTCTGATGCACGCCCGTCTAGCTCTGTGCGCTCTTAACAGTAGTTTCCATTTTTAGGTCTGGCTTGAAAGGGTTGCTGGTTACACTCTGGATTCCAGGCGGTTCCCCCTATGCTTTAGCAGATTCAGTGTTCCCTCTCTTAACATCAGTATAGAGAGCGCCCGCACCAGGAAGGATTAACCTCCGACTCCCAAACTGAGAACAAACAGCTGCCTCTCCGAAATGCTGTAGCCTGGGAGCATGCCACATCTTGTCCCCAGACAAATGCTCCAGTAGCCCCTGCAGAGAGGGTGCACTCACTCATGGCAATACCATCTTGCCACCATGATCCCTATCAATGCTAGCAGTCTGGGCTTTTCATACTCAATTGATAGTTGGTACAGGATATGCAGGGGACATCCTTCACACCCGACTAACAGATGTTGGGCTTAAAAACAGCCAGGGTGGTTTAAAAGAGTTTGAGAAGAGAATCCGGTTTCAGAGGCAGTGATTAATAATTGGCACACTTGCAGTCATGTTCTGAAGTAGTTATATAAAAGATTATTCAGTTAACGACTAATGCAAAACCGAATCCTCCGCTCTAGAAGTATGGATTGGTCGCCATATCTTGCCTCACTATTCCTTGAGTTGTAGCTACTATTTCCATTTTTTATCAGATTTTACCAGCCTGGAAAAATTCAGCATCATTTAGTTTACAGAAAGGGCACGTGGCACACACTGGCAGAGACACATAGAGACACCTGTTACACGGAGGTAGTGAACAGACAGACAGGCACTGTGGCACACACTGGCAGAGACATTTCTGCCCACGTGGTACACAGTGGTACTGAACAGACAGGCCCTGTGGCACACACTGGCAGAGACATAGCAGGGCACGTGCCACACACTAGCAGAGACATGTCAGGGCACATGGTACACAGTGGTAGTGAACTGGCAGAGACATGTCGGGACACGAGGCACACCCCAGACTCACAAACACTCTCAGAGCAGCCCCCACCCCACCAGAGGTCACACTCAAGGGGGGTCACTGCACCTGCCTGCCAGGAAAGCCTTTAGCGCCTGGGCTCCCGTCTGGGCCGCGCTCCCCCTGAAACAGAAACCAGTGGTGCGCACGCACTACAGAGGAGCGGGGGCCAGGGAGCGCGGCAGCGAGGCGAACGCGCGCTGCTGCGCGTTATGGCCACCGTCGGGAATGGGAGGAGCGAAGGCGGGACATGCGCCCGCCTTTGCCCAATCGCGTGCCGTTTTTTCTAAAAAAAACGCACGCTACAGCCAATGAGGGCTTCTGAAAACAAAACCACACGCACGAGCGTGTGGGTCGTTTTCAGAAGCCCTTTCTAAAGGTTTCGCGCTGCGCGAGCAGTGCTGCGCACTGCAACGCTAGGCGCGAGACCTAAAAACGAGTTCCGTTCACTCTGTTTTCTGCAGGCAACCCCTGTTAGTTCCTACCTGTTAGTTCGTGCATAAGGTTGTTCCTTTTTAGTCTCAATTTTTTAAAGTACAAGTATTAACCAATAGTTACCACAAAAGTTATATTTGCACTTGGATATTTTTTCACCCTGGTGCGTTTCCCCACCTCAGAGGATTGTAGTTGGCGTTATTAAATTGGAGATAGTCCAATCTAATGTTATCCATGAGTCAGTCTTAACGTAAATATGTATGCCATTTTTAACCAAGGTAAGTGTATAGTTTGCAACCAAAAGGTGCTACAAAACCATCTAAACAAAAATAATTGTAGTAGGGAGATCGTTCCCAGCTTTCAAACAACACTTCAAGGTGGTGCCCTGTAGGCACGCGATTCTACTATTTTTGTGACTGGCTGTGAAACTGCAAAGGAATGCTTGCAGATGAAAATCTACCTTGTGCATTGGAAGAAAGGTATATCATTTGCTTTATATGTTGTTATTGAGTGCAAATGCCAGATTATTCAAACAAAAGTACTCCCATTGGCAGTAGTGAAAGGTGTGTGGTGAATACATAATGCCATGCATAAACACGTTTTCTCTTTCCCCTACGGTGAAATTAAGTAGCTGGGTGACTTCTATTATTTTTTTATTGAGTATTTTATTGAATTACTGCCAGGTGGCTTCGGCAGATGTTCTCTTCCGCTTCTGTGTTAATTGAACTATAATGGGCATGCCAGCTGGGAGGGCTTCAGTGATGGAATTAATCACGTAACATGAACACCAGAGTCATGCAAAGGGAACTTATCATAATGCATAATAAGTGTGCGCTACTGTGCTAATGTAACTATCATTAAAGGTCGTTGTGCTGTGAAGGTATTGTATGGGTACATAGTTATAGCATACTTTAGCCTCATAAACAGGATTACACTTAGCACTACACGTGCTATGCTATTGGTATAGCTCTAGATGCAGACATGTCATGTTGGCTTGTGATAACGCTTATGCAGAGAAAAACTTAAATACATTAAAACCCAAAAGGTACTGAGTTCTTCTTAAACTCTTGAACATAAAAATAGGCCCACGGCCTTTTAGACTGGGCCAGAGTCACAAAACATTTTGAAGTCACAGTTTACATTTGTGACTGTAAATATTTGGATTTTGTGTCTGATTTCCAAAATCCTGATGCATCCGAGGAATTTCCAGATTCTGAATTCTAGCTATGAATGTAGAAAATCGTACTTCGTGGCAATATTTTGCTGTTATACCAGTAGGGATCAAAGGGTATCAAAGGGTTTTACCCATTTTCTGTCTATGGGAAATTGTGTTCGGAAATAAGGCCCATGGATGGGTGTTCCCCGGGAACGGCAGGTAAATATGAGGTCTGATCTGAACACTTAAAGTTGCAACTTTTGGAGATTCGGGACCGACATTCCTATCGGGTTTTCACATCCAATTTGCTGAACTGATTCTAATGGTATTTCACAAATATTCAGGGAGATTAAAGCGGAAGATCTATCTACATGGATGCCAGGGCCAGACTGGCTACCCGGCGTTTTGGTGTGCTGCCAAGCTGGGGGCTGATTTCGTTGATGGGGACCTGCGTGTGCTTAAAACCATTTGTTTTGCTTTGTTTATTTAGAAGCACACGCAGGTCCCCATCAACGAAATCAGCCCCCACCGCAGTGAAATCAGCCCCCAGCTTGGCAGCACACCAAAACGCCCAGTAGCCAGTCCGGCCCTGTTGGATACAAAATGGAAGTTACAGTTCAACTTCGACAATAGCCCCACCAAATGAGAATTTACCAGTTTAGAGTCAGTTGTATGCATGCAAGTGTACAATTTTCACAGATATCCATGTGCAGTCACATTGGTTTCTGTGACTCCGTATTTAAAAAAAAAATTATTTACATATGTACTCAGGGCAAAATTATATTGTGTGAACTTGGCTGTAAAACAGAAGAGAGATACCCAATGCAGGAGATGCAATACATTACTTCAAGATATGTTCAGTTGATTTTTTTGGGTAATGAGCTTTTTCATGTGATATCTGAGGTTGCCGAGCAACAGGATTCCTTACTTGCAGACACAACATTATATATATGAGTATTCAGTTACCTCTGGAAGAGGTGGAGAGTTAACTCTGCATTGAAATAAAACTAGATCATGGGAGAAGAATTGGTATAAACTTTTCATCATGTCATTTCCTTCTTGCTCTTTTTTGTCTTGCGCCTGCCAATGTCGCAGCAGAATGTTTAGTGTTGGCCACATGCTCTTATCTGCTAGGTATGGTAGTGTATGGGAGTTCACCACCTTGAATGTTGCACAGATGACATTGATGGTGATGCAGATAGAAAAGGTGAGCCAGAGTAGTTTCTCTAGTGAGGAGGTGATCCTGTCATATTTATGTCGTTTCTTGATGAGTTGTACTGGTGCCTGGAGCACACTCTTCGTGGGAGATGGAAGGAGTCTGGGATGCTGGTGAGCAAGGTGTTGCCTTCTCGTATTGTGAGCTCGCTTGTGCTTGAAAAACTTCCCATGTTGGAGTACTAAATCAATGCCTAAAACCTATGCAGCAGGAACAGCGGATGCATGATTGCTTATTAATTCTTAATTAATGTGTCCTAAAGTTGAGCCATGTGTCAATGTAGAATCCAAGTGATTCATGGGCGGCAATTGACCAAAATGTGACCCTGCCAATACCACAGAAAGTGACATCACAGAAGTAAAAATAACAACAAATACAGGAATGATTACATCACAGAACCACTATTACAACAGGTAAATTTCTTTTTTTACTACATATATAATAATTTTTATATTGCCATATGACAAGAGCACAGACAAGCGATGAAAGGGCACTAGAGGTAAAGGCATTTCTTCTCAACAAGATCCCCAAGACATGCTCATTTTCCATTGTGCTCCCTCTGTGTCTCCACTATTGGCCCTTATGTTGGCGAAAGTTGCTGAGCTTCACAGAATGATGGTGAGGGTCAACAGTATCTTTCCAAAACCACAATTCACCGTAGGTGGATTTTTTTAAAACATAAACATTTGCTTTGCATCCATTCTCCATGTGAAACACTACAATTCACATTCCTCTAATTTACCAATGTCCACTATGTGGTTGCCATACTGTACTATACATAATCCAATGCATCACTACGAGGCTCTGAAAAATCTCTTCAGATGCAGCACTGAGCTGTTCACATTCAACAGCCCTCATTTTGGGCTGCACAAAATCTACCACTCCATCAAGAATATCCATGCATGGTTCTCTGACAGACTATTGAGGAAACAAATATCGTGTAGGCAGAATCTCATGTCAAAAATATCGAGGACCAAAATATCGAGAAGGTAAGTGCAATGAGGTAAATATAAGTTTACTATTCTTAACTCCACATATACGTACCTTGAAGATATAAATATATATCATCAGGGTACATAGATGTGGAGTTAAGTACAGTAAAACTTTGCTTTCTGATAGAAATTATCTTCAAGATATTTTTCATCCTCGATATGATATTTTGCCCACACAATATTTTTCTCTGATATTTTGACCAAACACCCTGTGCATAGTATGCACAGAAAAGGTTGTGTGTAATCAGCAGCTCATTCTTGGCTGCCCCTAGCCTAAAGCCCCATATTGCTGCACCAGTTTCAAATTAAACGAAGGCAAACAGTGCTGTGGCCAATCGCAGCCACTGAAACTCACCTCTGCTGCATGACCATGAGATCAGTGAGCGCTGAACAGCTTGCACCTGCAGACAGTAGCAGCCCTGAGTCTGTCCTTCTTTGTAGGAGACCTGCTATCCTTCTCTTCCTGAATTGTGGTAAACTCCTTTTAGAACCATAAATTATCGAACTGCAGCATATTCAATCTGCCTGGTATCCTTTGATAAGCCCACCAGTGTTCTGAGGAAGGCTGGCTGAGGGACCAGCTTTGTAGGGTTCACCAGCCTGTGAACTGGGGACTTTCTAAGGCACTCCTAATTCTTTTCTGACCAATAGAGTAAAGGTTCCCAGGGTTTGACCCACCTACTTCTGCAGTAGTTCCAGTGATTATGCTTCTGACTTATCCATCTGCCTAGGATTGTATCTGTTGACTGTCCTACCCCTCAGGCTCATTGCACTTGGGGGCCAATGGACTGGCCTGTTTCACAGCTTCGGCATGTGAAGTGAAAGTTAACCCCAATGGCCCAGGAGTTATTTTCAGTTCACAGGCCACAGAGCAGATGTAAATGACTACAAACAAATGCACCTGATTATAAAACTAGAGCACGGGCATACAAAGATGTGCATATACACTTTAAAGACAGTATTTGCTCCAAACAGGTTCTCGGTCTTCAAAAACTCTTTAAACATTGCCATGCCATAATCCTATATCTTCTCTGATTCGTTTCAATAAACTTGACAAACTATCCCTAAGCTACAGCAGAAGGCTAAGCTGCCTGGAGGCTTGAGGTGGGTTGCTAGATGATTTGACAAAATATAATAACTCCAGACTGAAACTGTTTACAATCTCTGCTGAGACCAGCATCAGTCAGCATTTTGTTTTAAAGCATAAGACAGAATATGGAAACATGCTTATCTTTTCCTTGGATCTTCTTGTCAGGGGTTGCAAGAGATCAAGGGTAGCAAAGATCAAAACTGGGGTTGCAGCAGTGATTCTGGAGACCCCTAAATGATGTCCACGAAGTGATTTAGCACTTTCTGATAGCAAAGGGGTTTATAACTCTAAGGGGCCGATTCCGATCTCGGCCGGTAGGGCACCGAATCGGATTTGGCTTAACCAGATCCGATTCGGAGCCCTCTTTCCCGACCGATTCGTACGTGCGTCCGGGCGAGCGAGTACGATGCGAGCGCACGCGAAATCCCCGACCGACACGTACGAGGGTCCGAACCGCTCCGACCGACTCGCACGGACACAACTCGCACTGCGCAATGGAGACGTTCCCCGGCCGGGCAAGTACGATGCGCGCCTCGAGCAGTCCGACCGACTTGCGCCCGTCTGGCTCCAAAGGGCAGTCGGAGCCGGACTTTGGGGGTCCGTGTCGGACACCCCTGTATGCGTAGCCGCGCGAGTCGCACACAGGGGGACCCATGGGTCCCCTACCTGTGCATGTACGGCGCGATTCGCATCGACGCGTACCCGCTGTAGGGGCGCACTTGTTCGCCTCGCACCCATTGAGTCAATGGGAGCCCGCGAACGCGTTGTGACGACCGGCTCCCATTGACTTCAATGGGAGTCCGACCGACTCGAGTACGATTGCATGCGTACGCATCGTACTCGTTCGGTCGGGCTGCTAGAGTCCGATTCGGTCGTAAATCTCTCCGGGTCCGGCTCGGTCGGAGTGATTTCCGGCCTGAATTGGAATCGGCCCCTAAGTCTGTAGCCAATATTCATTTGTGAACAGGTGCATGTTTATTTGTCATTATTATAAACTCTGCTTTCAGGAGGTTGAGATTCATGTATTTCTTTGAAATTCAAGTTTGAGTAGTGAATAGCAAGTTAGTTGTTTCCGTATTTGAACAAAATGTTGAGTTTAAAATATAATGATACAGAAATATTGTGATAAAATATCGTTATTACAAAAATACTACAGAATATCCTTGTCAAGAATATCGTTTTGTGATGAGAAATATTGTTTTAAAAAATATCACTGTTTTTAATATTGTTTTCATTAATATAGTTTGAAACAAATTGTTTTATAAATGAATGTGCTTTAGTTAGTATATCAGTTTTAAGTGGTAATATTGTTAGCATAATTGTTATATATTTTTAAAAGCATAGTTTGTAATGTAACTGTTTGTTTATTTATTTTTAAATGTAATTATTAATTTGAAATTTTGCAGCGGGTGTTTTTTTTTTTATGGGAATAGGGGGAGAGTTAATAAAATTATAGCAAATTTAAATGTAATGGTACATATTTTTAATTCATTATTAAATTGACTAATAAGTATGTTAATTGTTTAATTGTTAGTTTATATTTTTTTGATTTGGTTTCTTAATTTTAATGTATATTTAAATTTAATTATTAATAATAGTCTGCTATATTTCAGTAGTGGGTTGTTTGGTTTGTAGGGCATGGGGTGGGAAGTTAAATACATTATAATTACATATTTCTTTAATGGTAAGTACTTATGTATTGTGAAAATATTATTACATTGTTTATTACTAAAGATAATTCTATAATTGTGACAATATATTTTTTATATATTTTGTTAATTTTAATATATATTTCAGTGTTTTAATTTATTTGATTTTACAATTTTAAATGATATTTTAAGATTTTTTACATTTTTGTTAATTAAGACAGTATTAATATTTTTATGACTATAATTTATTATGCTTTATTTTGTTTTAAAATAGTTATAATGAATTATTTGAACTTTTATTTTATATATGGTATTCTTTCAATCCCCAACACTTTCCCTACTGTTGCTTTGACTGGAATGGGAATAGTATTATAACCACTCCGAAGTTGAACCCTTTCCCTTCTGTTGCTTAGATTGGAGTGAAAATAGTAAATCTAAGCCCTCCTGTTTGACCTGTCCCTCTCTGCAGGATCATCCTCAAACATTTTTCCTTTTTCCCTCCATTTGTTTGCTCAATTAGTTTTTGTTGGCCTTTAGACTCTGTTAACCAATGTTAAAGTGCATGTGCTCACTCCTCTAAACAATGGTAAAATTGGTTTACACCTGTTTGGAATATTTATTTTACTTATGTCACTTTTAGAGTGGTATACCATATACTCAGGGCCTGCGCATGAAATGCTGTGTATGAAAAAACAAGCGACACCCTACTCACATGGAACCAGGGTACTTTACAGTTTTACAGACAACAACGGTTCCTGTGGACAATCACTAAATGATACTTAGTATATAATAGCACAATCATAATAATCGAAGGAAAAGAGATGTCTGAAAGAGAAGAGGAATATTACATGAATTTTGTATGAAAATACGTTGTTTTATATAATGTAATCACATTATTTTAAATCCAGTGCATGGTGTCCCAAGTGATTGTGAAACCTATATTTCAAGGTTATTCGATTATTGTGATTGTGCTATTATATACTAAGTATCATTTGTTGATTGTCCACAGGAACCATTGTTGTCTGTAAAACTGCTAGTGGGCCTGCAGCACTTATTGTGCCACCCACTTAAGTAGCCCCTTAGAACATGAATAAGGCCTGCCATTGCAGCCTGAGTGTAGTTTTAAACTGCCAATTCGACTTGGCATTGTAACCCCTCTGCCAAGCCTCAAACTCCCCTTTTATTGCATCAAAGTCACCCCTAAGGTAGGTCCTATGTAGCCCATAGGGCAGTGTGCATTGTAATTAAAAGGTTGGACATGTACATTTACGTTTTACATTTCCTGGTAGTGATTAACTCCTTGAAACAAGTTGAAATAATTAAATCACCTCTTCAAAGCTTGAGAAGAATCCAGGATGAAGTTTATTGAAGACAGAAGTAAAAAGGTCCCATCCACCCAGGAGAGTAGCTTCACAATAACGGTCAGTAAGAGAATCACTTATCACATGCTTCACATTCTATCACCATGGCAATTACCTGGAATGCCTTAATCATAAGGCAACCTACAGGATACCACACACCTCCCCTCCATATAACAAAACAAAGGTACCCAAAAACAACACTATATACAAAACAAGCAAGAAAGGAATACAACTCCGTGAATTGTTAATATCATGAATAACAGATAGAACTCGGTGAGCTGCTTACATCATAACATATTCTTTAGGATATAAAAGAGAGAACACGGTGAACTGCTTACATCATAATATAGTCTTTAAGATAGCCAGGAACCTTCACCTCTCTGAAAGCCCTTCTAAGGTGACTTTCAGAGCTTAATTTCCCACCAGAACAGAGATTTGAAGTAGACATGTTCTTTGCTGCTTTCTTCGCAACACTTACCTTAAGAACGACCACTCGATTTAGGTTCCATATGCGAGAGTCTTCTGTCTTTACAGCATTCAACAAAACTTTCACAACCCTCATTGGCTTAAGAAAACCAGTTGAGTTACCTAAATGTGAAGGTTTTTTAATCAGGACTACATCGCCTACTTTGACTTTGGTCACCTTCACACTTTTCTTTAAGTCAAAGTTCTTCTTGCGAGCTTCTATCTTGTTTCTCTCTATGAGTCTCCAATTTGCCCCATTACCTCCCACGACTGACTGAGGAAGCAAATCATTGACCCAAGGCGGAGCTACCAGGGTACTGGGTTGTCTGCCCTTAAATAACTCAAAAGGAGATACCACATGAGGAGAGACTCTATAGACCTCCACTTTCTTATAGACCTCCTCTCTCCAATTCACACCTCCAGCTTTGGCCATGGCAACGGTCTCCTTCAAAACACGATTAAACCTTTCTACCATGCCATTTGTCTCCGGGTGATAAAGTGAACACCTTTTGTGCTTCACACCACTTGATTTCAAGAAAAGTTCCATTTCATTCGACACCAATTGCACACCATTGTCTGTCAGCAACTCACTTGGAATGTCCTCTCTCCCAAACAATTCTTTCAAGAAATTCACAACGTGTTTGGTCTCAATACCCGTAGTAATCTTCACCTCCGGCCATCTAGAAAACATGTCAATGAGTACCATTACATATGATTCTCTGCCACCCCCATGTATGGGACCCAAAATATCTAACGACACCTCTTGCCAAGGTTTGTCAGGGCGATCTCCAATTACCATGGGTTGCGTTTTGGGCTTAGCGGCCTTCTCACTCAAAGGACACTGAATACACACCTTAAATTCCCTTTCGACCTGTAAGTCCATGACCGGCCACCAATAAGTTAGTCTGAGCCTTTCCTTAGTTTTGGACATTCCTTGATGACCTGAATGTGCTAGACTAATAAGACCTTCTCTCAAAGAAGTTGGAGGAATCAATCTTATGCCCCTGAACAAAAGATCATTCATGACAGACAATTCATCCCTCACATGCCAATACTTCACAGTGGTATCCTTTGCTCTTGATGGCCAACCACTACTTAAATACACCAGTACATCTTGTATTTCCTTATCAAGCATCATAGCATCCTTCCATGCAGACTCAGTAAAACTACATGCCTCAACCTCGCATACCAGTTCTTTGTCCTCCTCACCACAGAAACTCTTGTCCTCCTCAGACACCTCCACAAGTCTAGCTAAAGCATCAGCAACCTTATTCTTTACCCCGGGTAAGTATTTGAAGTCAAAATCATACTCCTGTAAAGACACTACCCACCTAGTGATCCTACTGGACACTGAGTCAATGCCTTTCTTTTTGAAGATCTCACATAAAGGTTTGTGATCTGTTCGAATTTCAAATTTATCGCCCCACAACAAGTTCTTCAATTTTTTTGTAGCCCAATGAATGGCAAGAGCCTCCCTCTCAATAACAGAATAACGGAGTTCAGCCCCTCGAAGACTGCGTGAGATTAATAAAATAACCCTCTCCTCACCTTGAACCTCTTGTTGGAGAACAGCCCCCAAACCCTTAATGCTGGCATCAGTAATTAACACTGATCTCCCTTTGGGATCGAAACTCCGCAACTTGGGAGCTTTGCTCAATTCATCTTTGACCTGTTTCAATTCTAGTTCACAAGCTTCTGTCCAGATAAACTCCACACCTTTCCTGAGTAGTTTTCTCACGTTCTCACACAAACCAGCAAAACCTTTCACGAACTTGTTGTGATATTCGGCCATGCCGAGAAATCTTGTTAACTCATCCCTATTACACGGAGACTTCAAATTTTGTATGGTGTTCACCAGCTCTTTTTTAGGCATCACACCTTCACCTGTTACAGTATGGCCTAGATAGTCAGTGGAATTTCAGCGAAACTTGCACTTGTCCAACCTGATGGTAAGATTAGAGCAATCCAACCTTTCTAAAACTTGATGCACCCTCACATCATGTTCTTCATCATTCTTGCCAAAAACCAAGACATTGTCCTGATATATCCTAACACCATCAAGTCCTTTCAACACCTTATCCAGGGCCCTCTGAAAAACAGAGGCGGCTGAAACCAGCCGAAAAGGCAGCCTAACAAATCTGAAAACCCCAAAAGGAGTGGTGAACGCAGTAAGATCTTTGGATGACTCATCTAGTTTTATATAATGGTACGCAGACTTGAGATCTATACTGGAGAAGACTTTGACTCCCTGTAACAACATCAACATGTCAGAGATCTTTGGCAATGGATACCGGTCCACAATTATACTTTTGTTTAACTCCCTGAAATTTACACACAAACGAAGACTACCATCCGCCTTGCGAGCAGCCACAGCAGGAGCCAACCACTGTGTCCCCTCTACCTCTTCAATGACACCATTGCTTTGTAACTTATCCAACTCTGCCCTCATCTCATCTCTTACAGCCACCCGAACATTGCGTACCTTCCCTGCAAATGGTTTAGCACCATCTACCAATTTTATGTGATGTACATAGTCATGTAAACACCCAAGTTCTTCTCTAAACACTTTGGGAAATTTGCGACTGAGACTCAACCTGAAATCTTCACCTGACTGTAAGTCGATCTCTTTGACTGGAAAGTCTTCCCTTAAAAGTATAGGTGGTACACTGTTTGGATCTAGAATGACACCCAAATCTCTCTGATGAAACCAGCTTAATATGCTGTCACCTTTTTGTGAAACATAAACTTTAGCATTAGTAAATCTGTCTTTATATTCCAAAAGCCCCAGAAGTAACCAAACAGTTTTATGGGCTCCCCCCATAGGCACAAGGTCTCATGTCAGGCTTCCGTATCTCAACTTTACCTGAGAGATTGTTGATAAAAAACTCTTTAGAAACAATGGTGATTTTGGCACCAGAATCAAATAATACATTGGTACAACCTCCCTCAATTACCACTTCATCCACAGGAGTGTTGGTTTTGTAACCCGCAACTTGCAACACAATTTGTCCACAATCAAAGTCTTCACACTGTTCATCGTTGTCACAATACATATCATTAACTTCTTTGACATCCTTCTTGCCCAACCTGGCCTCACAGACAGTTGCAAAATGCCCTCTTTTTTTACAGTTGTTGCACACAGCCTTGATAGCTGGACAAAACCTATCATTGACTAAATGACCATGTTTTCCACACCTATAGCACTTAGCATGAAACACAGGTTTCTTACCAGAGGCATTGATCACTTTTTTTTCCTTGACCTTCACATCGGGTCCTCTTGTCACAACATGTACAGCCTCAGACTTAACCTTGTCTTTCTTAATGATTGCAACACACTTAAGAGGGTGTTCAATTTGTTTGCAAGGAGGAAAACCTCATCCAAAGAAGGATCGTCCTTCTGCCATAACTTGTCTCTGACCTTATCCATGTTGCACCCTAACATAAGTTGGTCACGAATCCTTTCATCCACCAACCCACCAAACTTACATGAGGAAGCTAACTTCCTTAAGGTAGATACATATTTTTCCACTGTTTCTCCTTCCTTTTGATTTCTGCGCCCAAAATGAAACCTCTCTAAAATGGTGCTAACCTTTGGTAGATAGTGTTTATCAAGTTTTAAAATACATAACTCATACTCATTGAGATCTTGACCTACAATCTCTGGTAAATGATCAAAAACCTCTTGCCCCTCTGTGCCTAGGCAATGCAAAAGGAGTGCAGTTTTTCGTTCAGCACCTAATGAAGTTCCACAGACCTTAGCGTATCTCTCAAATACTTTGCACCATTTTTGCCAGCTAATTGGAGGATCTCCAGGTGTAGATTAAAAGAAAGGAGGAGCTGGTACGTTTTGCATAATGAGCACGTAAAGGTTATCGCTATAGGTAAAACTTTAAATTAAAATTCATACATGAAAACAGTATAATGAAAGCAAGCAATGCACAGCAATATGAACTGTAAAAAAAATAAAACAAAGTAAACAGAAATATTGTTGCAAAACAAAATAAAAAGAATTGTGCCTCACTGTCAGCCGTCGGATTTAGCACTGAAATAATACAAATGAAAAAAAAATACCAAACATCAGATAGAGGGCATCGTTAATAAATCGCAGTAGAAATATAAACAACAGAGTGAGAATCACAAAAAATTACTTCATCAAAGTACTTGAATAAGATACCCCACTCTTGGCAAAGTACAGTACCACAACTGTCACAAATTTCTGTGTGCGTATCTGCATAGGAAGTTACTCGTGCAAATGAGGAAGAAAAATTACTTGAATGGTGTGCCTATCACCGTGATGAATGTAGACACAAGAAAGTAACCTGAAAAGGTGTGCCCATCACTGTGAGGAATATGGAGACACCAACGCAAACTGAAGACCACAGGAATAAGTGAAAATAATTAAAAAAAAACATTTACCCAAAGAAATTAAAGCAGGCTGGTGTGCGTATCACAGTTGAAGGTTGAACGCGTCAATGTGAGCAGCAAACACCACGAAGAAATCCGGTGTGCGTGTCACCGCAGGTGGTTGAACGCACACAACAAGATGAAGCGTAGCTGGTTGTGAAAGCGTGAACGAGGTAGGCGTGAGCGTCACTAGATCCGCCGCGTTGGAGTGCGCATCTATGTCAGCAGTGACAAAAGGCAAAAATTACGTGAGCAACGCTGCTGTCCTCAGAATAATGGCGTCTAGCTGAATGTCACCATGGAGAAGGGCAGATCGGAATGCGCATTCAGAAATGGCAAGGTAACAGCGCTGCTTTCTCTCGCGCTGATGGTACGCGCGATGAAGAAAAATTAAAAACCAACGAAGCAATAAAGATTACTCATTGATGAAAATGAAAATCAGCCAACAGCAAATGAAATTGGCGAAACAAAGCAATTATTTTCCACAGTCAATGAGTGCATAAATGGCAGATCAAACACAGTTCTTGATGAAGCATTTAAAATTGAAAAGCAGTGAGAAAGTTAGTCGAGCACTCGAAAAATTTTGAAATTCAGCTGAGACTTACCCAAGCTGAGCGTAAGGGATTGGTGTTGGGACCTTAAGTATCCTCAAATAAATTGTGGAAATGTCTTCAAACTTGCGTGGGGTAGAGACTTCCGCTCGTCGCCAGTGAAACAAGTTGAAATAAATAAATCACCTCTTCAAAGCTTGAGAAGAATCCAGGATGAAGTTTATTGAAGACAGAAGTAAAAAGGTCCCATCCAACCAGGAGAGTAGCTTCACAATAACTGTCAGTAAGAGAATCACTTATGACATGCTTCACATACTATCAACATGGCAATTACCTGGAATGCCTTAGGCATAAGGCAACCTACAGGATACCACACTCCTCAATTCATTTTTCACTACTGTGGGGCCTACCTGTCCCACAGGATAACATTGGGTTGCCTTATTGCATTTAATAAGTGCTAACTTTTGATTTGGGTCCGATAGGCATTTCATGTTTGGTATCTATGAAATTGCTTATAAAAATGCTCTTTAATGGTAAAGTCAGAGTGTAAATTACAATTTTGAAAACACCACTTTTGGAAAGTTGGCATGTTACTGCCCTTTGCCAGGCCTGCAGCCTGTCCTAGGTCACATGACTGGTTGTAGTTGACAGACATTGTGAATTCCTCCCAGACAGTCACACAATAGAGGAATTAGGTGTGGCTGAATGGGTAATCAGCTGGCAGGATGTGGGCGGAGCTGGGCACAACCCCACCCGCAACTGAATGGGCTGTTCTCTGCCTTCACACAAAGAGATTGTCACTACTGCATTGTCTATGCAGCCAGCTGGGAGCCAGGGCAGGGGAGTCAGACACATACAAGCACTTCAAAGAGAAATATCTAGAAATTTCTCCTCTTCAAAATAGGCACCAGGTTTAAAAATAGGGCCCCAGAACCACTCTTCAGTTCACTTTCTGGACCTGTGAAAGGACTCTCAGAGGACTGATTGCTGCTGTGGCCTGATGTGTACTCCACAAAACTGCTTTGCTGCACCAGGAAGGACTGCTTTGCTGCCTGGAGCCTGCATTGAACCCTCGGAGGCCTGTCCTGCTACTTGAGCCTTGTTCTTCACCTGAACCCAGGACTACTAGAGTGGCTCCAAGGGCTAGTTTGCTGGCCTCCTGTTCAGAGTCACAGCAACATAAAAGGCTCCCACCATCTTGAACACACACCTGGACCCATCCTAAGCGAGTACTTCAAACCCCAAGTGTTCCAACGATAGTCCAGGAACCTTGGTTGTGGTGTTAAAGGTGCTCAGATAGACAAAATCCAAAACTTGGGACTTAAAAGTCTGTAGAAAGCTTTTGGCTAAAACCTACTCTGAAATGTGAGGGAAGACCGGGACCAAGCTGCTCATCTATATGCTCAAAGGTCATCGCCGGTTGGCCTTACTTCGAGGTAGCTCCTGTAACATTCTTCTATGCAGCAGCAAATCTAGTTCCCTTGTCCTGTGCAAAAGGGGTAGCCAGCCTCCTAGAGCTCTCATCAGCTGCAGCCTCCACCTTCATTGCACTGGATATTTCTGTATATGTGTTTGTAAGTTGAGTCTTATTGCACAGTTAACACTTAAATCTGTTCTTACTCTGCCTAGGTAAATCTCTGTTGTTTATTTTGGCCCCTGTTCTGAGCTACAAGGACACAAAAAGCTCCAAATACTTGAACCCTGCACTTGGACCCTGCCAGAAGTGCGGCCCCTTTCTTAGTGGTGCCCACCAAGACCTGGACCTTTGAAAGTGGTGCAACAGGTGCACAAACAGGCAAAAACAGAAATTTGGGATTTAGAACATTTTTCATAAAAAAGTGGCCTGAGAACCAAAAGGTGACAGGGACCTACCTCCTTGCCCATCGGTTCAAGGTGCATCTCCAGTAGCTCCCACTATGTTATTCTCTGCAGCAGCAAATCCTGTTCATTGGCTGCTCTTCAGAGGGTTTATGGCCTCGTGGAGCCCTCATCAGCTACAGCCTGCAGCGTCTTCCCGCTAAACATTTTCTACTGCCAAAAAAGTGAATACGTCCAATGGTAGAACTCTTCAATGCGACTTCATCTAGTGGCTCTCTTATGATAGTGGTTCCTCCTCAGACACCACCTGCAACCTTGCCCAGCTAAACCTTACCTTCTGAGGCCATTGTTTTTTAAAATTTCTTTTAAATTTGAAGTTTAGCGTCCACCAGGTCCAATCCACTTCGAGATGTTCACTGTTGGTGCTTTGATCTTTTAAGTGCTAGATTTTTCCTTAAACATTAATGAGTCATAACACCGGTTCTATTGATTGGATATTTGTCATTTTGGTGTTAAATAATTAAATAATTTATCTCTATGTTTCCAAATTGGTGAGGGATTCTTGTGTTGTGTTTCCACTTTATTACGGTTTGTGTACTGCATAAATACTTTACACTTTTCCTCTAAGTTAAGCATGGCTGCTTTTAGTGCCAAGCTACCCTGGGTTACGCACAGGTTAATTTAGTACCTTTTAGTGGTTCTCCCTGACAGGAATTGTGATTGTGTCTTGAACAAGGTTAACACCCCAGTCAACCAACAACCCTATTTCTCATAACCTCCAAAGTTCAAAACCATACCAACTGTTGCTTAGACTGGAGTGGAATACTGAATCTAGCCCCTCCAAAGTCTAACGCGGTCCCTTCTGTGGTTTAGAATGGAGTGGGAATAATAAATCAACCTCTCCAAAGTCTAATGCTTTTCCTCCTGTCGATTACAGTGGATTTTTAATATGTATTATATTGTTGTTTATATGCAGGACAAGCCAATGCCATGGACCTGACAGTCAGATACTTTTTTTAGGTATGTCCCTTTGGAGCTCTGGAGCAAAGGTTTTGAAAAAGTTCTCAAACTTCATTTGATGCCAAACAACAACAGGAGTACACATCTAATGCCCCCAGGTCCTCAGGCAAAGTACTACAAGACTCTCAGTGTATCAGGCAGAGGGCAACAGCAAAATTCAGCCTAGGTCCGGTTGGGTCTGGTCAGCTAGGATTATTCACAGGAGTGTCCTCTTTGGCTTTTTTATGTTCCAGGAGCCACCCATGAGATCAGTTTAGGACCCTTGAGATCTTTATGTCCTTGAATTTCAAGTGGAGGGGTGCAACCTCTTCATGTCCTTCTCATAGGTCACAGATGTCAAGTGTAACATTTTCAGTCCACTTGGTATCCTTTGCCAAGTCTAGCAGTGTTCTGAGGAAAGCTGGGTGAAGATTCAGCTTTGCAGGGTTCATCAGCCTGTGGATGGGGGACATCCTAAGGCACTCTTAATTCATTCCTGACCATTGGAGTAAAGTTCCCAGGGCCTGACCTACCCACTTTTGCAGTATTTCCTGTTTGTTTTACTGTAAACAGGCCCAAAATGCAATGTGTCAGGGCAAAACCAAGATGGTGAATGTCTTAGGCCACACTAAACTTGGGCTCTGATCCTGGAAGTGTGAGTGGGGAGTGCACTATGGTAATCCCAATTTCCTCCCACATCTAACACTGAAATCCAGTTTCAAGTAGGCACTCTACCTCCAACAAAGCAAGAGACCGATGTCTAACAGAATAAAAGCAGTGTCAATCAGCAACCAGGCAGGCGATTCACAAGAATTGTCCTGGAATCCTCTCTGGTTGCTTTGAAAGGCATAAAACATTTACATGTGCTTCAGACAGACCTGGCATGCAGGATTTGATTCTGGGGTGTCAACAAGGGGGACTCAGCGCCCACCCTGCATAATCTATTGAGCTCAGAGGTGTTATCTCTGCCCATTCAGGTCAGCCTATTGTATGCTCCTGGGAGTAATTTCACAACTCACTCACATCTCATTTAAAGCTGAGCACTGGCTGGGAGTAGCTGTAGCTGTAATGCAAATTAGCTTCATGAAATCCCTGGCTGGTGAAGAGTAGTCTTTTAAAGGTAACTTTTTCTTATTATTTATTAAAAGTCATACTTTCCCATTGAATTGGATTTTATTAGCTATTAATAATAGAGGTTTCATTATTTTTCTAGCCTGTCTCTTTCACGCTTTAGCAGTATCAGTATATTAATCTACACTCTGTTTTTTTACTTAGGCACCCTATCTTGTGGGCTACAAGGTTATTTGTCCTAAGTCTGCCTCTTTTTTACCTAATGTGTTGAATCATTGGCTAGGCAAATCTTGAGAAGTAATAATAAAGGCGATCCTGTGTGGCAGGGCTGAAAAACGGTTTTTGATTTGAAGACATATTTAGAAAGTATTTGTTTTACAGTCAGGTGACAGCTAGTCACAAAACATCAGATGTAAAGGAATTCAACCACTCTTTCTGAACACAGGAATATATGAAGAACAGTTTAAAATGTCATGTCAGCACAGTACGGATTTTGGAAATGCATTGCAGATACTCAGCAACTCTGACTCTGTAGTCTTAACCTCAGCAAGTACCTAGAACATATATGCCTGCAATGACAATGTTTAGAAGCAAAAAGGTCTGTACTGATGCACTTATGAGAACAATGAACCGTTATTGCTGAAGAAAACTATCTTTAACTATACCTTTTACCTGTAATAGCTGCAACATGAAGCATAATGGCACTTAGATCCCTGCTGGACTCTAAAGTGTAGACATTTCCAACACAGAAGGAATGATCATTCTATTGGAAATTACATCAAGAGTTGAAGGTCTTTTCTTTCAAATGCATAATGGCCTTTATTTAGAAAATGACCTCTGTAAAGATGCAGGCAAGAATGGTGTTTTTTTTGTTTATTTGGACTTAAATACATATATACCTATTTGGGCTGCAGTTATGTTTTTATTTTTGGTTTAACATATTAGAGTCTGAAGTGAATCTAAGCAAAAATAGATCACTAGAAGATCGAAGCTTCTTTATTTGGTCCAAAAAAAGACTACCTCTGTTTTAGAATAATATTTTGCTCTACAGAATTCAAGAGTTAATCTGTTAAACATCACTGAAAATAAAAGTGTATAACTGAGATTTTAAACATTAGTCAAGAAACAGACATTCTCCAGGCAATATTGATTACAACTGATGAGAGCTTTTCTGTGCTATTCATTACCATGAAGTTATATAGTAAGAGAAAAATGGGTCTACACTTTTATCATGTCATTATCATTGTAGTAAAGATGCCTCTCAAATGACATCAGTGTCTTTATTATACATACAGAAGAATAGAACAAACAGAATATGCTGATCTCCACTAGTGTATATTTTGTCTCATTGCATATGTGAAGGATAAACAGAAGGATGGTATGCACTTGTCCACGATAGGGAAGAGTCAAGGAAGCAAGGAGTGCTGTAGTATGACGGGGATTTCTTTTATAGTAATACTTTTCAGTCTGTTTTCATTTGTACCCTTGCCTTTTTTTGCACTTCTGTAACTTAGGGTTGCAAAAGTACATTTCACCGCATCTGGGGCTGGTGGCTGGCTGGTTTGTGATGGGGTCGTCTGACTGTGATTCTTAAGATGTTGCGTGGTTCCCTGAGCTAGTTTTTTTGTGTATTTCGAGCTTCAATTATTTAACCTAGGTGGCTCAGAGCCAAAAATTATTCTGTTATAATGACTTTATATACTTCAATGACTATTCCAGATGCATGTTCCTTAATTGATATAATACGTGAAGGCTATAATTAAGCTTTAGGCCAATTCACAATTAGGAGAAGAAATGACAAAAACAGGAGGAATTGTAGATGATTCATTGTCCATTGCTCTTGGTGTCCTGAATTGCCAAATTGCATGTACTGATTCCTTACTCAAATACTCAACTAAAGTGGTGACTGCAAGACCTACAAAGTTGTGTTTGACCGAGTGGTACCATTTTCTTTGCATTTCTCAAATGAACAAGCTTATATACCAGAAAGCTAATCGAGCAAAGGTTACTCAAGATGCCTGGAGTCTAGCAATACTAAATATATGTTGGTTGTTTTCCAAGAGAATGTAGCCTGCACAATCAACTATGTGTGGAATTATGTGTGTAAGTGTGTGTGTGTCTGTGTATTATATATATATATATATATATTACCTACTGACGGTCGCCAGTAGGTAGTTATAGTTAGATTGCAGTTTATTCATTTGCCAATAACTTTGGGGTTGTTTGATGAATCCCTGTGCTATTTTTAAAACTAGTTTGCCACTCACTTCAGCCGCTATCCTGAAAGTTTTGGGGTGATCAGTCCAACAGGGGCTGATAAAAAGGGAGGGTCCCAAAATGCGTTTTCCCCATGTTCATTTCTATAGGAGACTTTAGACAAGGCTACAGCCCGAACTGCTGAACTGAATTACAGCAAATTTGGCAGAAAGGTAGCTGTTGGTCCAGAAAGTGACCTTTTTGCAAAATGGTGCAAATCCGTTCAGTAGTTGTGGAGTTATTTAAAGAAATTTCCAATTGTATAGATAGGGACGCAGAGGATCTGCGACCCCTCCCGATCTCGTGTTGAGAGATCTGACTGGCTGCCAACACTTCAAACCAGTAAGTCTTGGCAGCCATGTTGGGACTCGGCTTGAGACGAGTCCCAGAAAAAATGATAAAAAAAAAGAAAGGGGGCAGGGTAGAAATACCCATACCCCGAGGGACTCTTGAAGGGGGTCCCATAGGCACCCTGGAGTGCCAAAACAGCATTATTTAAAAAAAATTAGGCAGGAGTCATTTTGGATCTACGGATTCCACCAAATGTTTTTAGAAAATGACGTGCGGACTCCTACGCTTCATTAATATTTGGCCCACAGGTGGGCCTGGTCTCGGGGTATATTGATGATAAAGGAGGGGGGACCTGGGCTTATTAATGCCCCAGGGGCCACCAACTCCTCGGGGCTTGCTTACAGCTAATTGGGGGCCTCTCGGAACCCCCTGGGAACCACCACCTCCCCAGGCCCACATGCCAAAAATGAGCTGGGGGGCCTCTTGGACCCCCATGTCCCAGGGACCACCACCTCCCCATCGCAAATGTATTATTATGGGTGTGCATCTCGGACTCCCCCATGGCCCGGGGACCGCCGCCCGGGGGCCATAATAAATATGTATGGGGAGCCTCACGGACCCCCAAGGCCCTAGGGGGCACCACCTAGCCGGGCCAACTTCTTTTTAAATAATTGGGAGGGGGGCCACGAAGCCCCCTCCTGGGCCATTCTCGGCCCCGGGGACCACCACCTCCCCTGAGCAGGCCCTATACAGAAGAAAGAAGGAGGGCTGCACGGCTATCCTCCTGGAGCCATAGTTGGTCCTGGGGACCACCACCCCCAGGGCTGGCTCCTGGGTACCCGGGGACATAGCTGTTTGAAAATGATCTCGCTTGCTGGAAGCAGAGCAGAATTGCTTTCACAGAGAGGGAGCTGCATGTTTATAAGCTCCCTGTCTGTGAAAGCAATCCCAGCCCCGCAGGAGGCGGGGAGCCGGCAGGGACTGCGTGGGCCTTTAGGCTCCCCCTGCAGTCATAGTGTAGACTGGGTGCTCTGGGGGCATGCACAAGAAATGGCCAAGCCCCGGCGATGGGGTCCCGGGGCTGAAATCGGCCCAAGGAGGGGGCCACACGGCCTACCTCCTTGATTGGAGAAAGGCTGGTACCCAGGTGGATGGGGTCCCTGGGGTCAAGAATCGGCCCAGAGAGGCGGGCCACGCAGCCCCCTCTCCTAAAATAATTTTTTTTTTTTTTAAAAGGCTGGGACACGGGGGATGGGTTGCCCGGGCCAAAATCGGCCCAGGGAGGGGGGCCATGCGGCCTTCCTTCCCTATTACTGATAGGCTGGGCCCTGGCAAATGGGGTCCCCGGGGCCAAAATCGGCCCATAGAGGGGGTAGGCTCGGCCCCTTCCCGTAAATATAAATAAAAAAATTAAATTAAATAAAAGGTCAGGCCCTTGGGATGTGGTCTTCGGGGCAAAAATGAACCTGGGAGGAGGCCACGTGGTCCTCCTCCCACATTTCAAAAAGACCTGGCCCTGTGAGATGTGGTCCCCAGGGCCAAAATCAGCCCTGGGCACCACCCTAATTATGAAAAAATTAAAAAATACAAGCCAGCCGGCATGTTGTCAGAGGCACACCCCCTTTCTCCACCACTCCCCAAACACACCTCCTGGCACGCTACAGGTTGGAGAATGATGTACCCTTAGCTGCTGAGGGTCCTTGCGGGCCAGCAAGCTCTCCTGTTACCTCTAGTAAGTCCCACAGAGAAGGATTCCTGAGTGGGCCACGTCCCCTTTCTCCACCACTCTGCAAATGGGCCTCCTGGTGTACCACTGGTTGGCACACTATTGGTTGGTGAATTAAGTCCCCTTGAATGCTGAGGATCCTTGGGGGCCAACAAGTCCTCCTGTTACCTCCTGTAAGTCCAACACAGTGGGTTTGCTGTGAGTTGGTCTGAGGCCCCGCTCCCTTTCTCCACCACTCGGCAAACGTGCCTACTCATGCACTACTGGTAGGGGGATGAAGTCCTCTTGGATGAGAAGTATCCTTGGGGGCTAAGAAGCCCTCCTGTTACCTCCACTAAGTGCGACACAGCAGGATTCCTGAGAGCTGGTCGGAGACCCACTCTTTTCTCCATCACTCTGCAAACGAGACTACTAGTTAAACAAAATTGAAATTCACTGAAAAAAACAAAGGTTACAGAGACATTATAGTAAGAAAATACAATTTTAAAAACTGGAGAAGTTCACTGAAAAAAACAAAGGTTGCAGGGACATTCTAGTTAGAAAATATCATTTAAAAAACCTTAGAAATTCACTGAAAAAAAAGGTTACAGGGATGTTACAGTTAGGCTCTGATTTCACTCATACAAAACCAGTGAAATCCATTAGTTATAGTTACCTGAGCTAATTAAAACTTACAACCCCGCAATGCACTCCTTATTACCTCCCATATTACATTGCTCATGACATAGTGACATCACTGATGACATCTCAAATGACATCACTGATGACATCATCTGCAGAACCACTCACATCCCATACAACCTCTCATACGCCCACTCACACCCACACAACCACTTACATACCCATTCACAGACCCTTACCAGTACTCACACACCCACTCACTCCTCCATGGAGCCAATCACACACCCACTCACTCACTCTCACAGCCACTCACACAACTATTCACTCATTCATATAGCCACTCATACAACCAGTCACTCACCTGTACAGCAGATCACATAGACATACACTCACCCATACAGCTACTCACACACCCACTTATTAACCTACACAGTCACTCACACACCCACTCACTCACCCTTACAGCCTTGGAACGCAGCCACTCACTCACCCATGCAAGCACTCACTCACACAGTCACTCATACACCCACACAACCACTTACATACCTTTTAACACATCCATACAGCCACTCACACAGACACTCACTCTCCAATACAGCCACTCACACAGCAACGCACTCTACCAGACACCCGCTCAAACAGCCACTCACTCACCCATACAGCCACTTACATACCTAGTCACTCACTCATACAGCCATTCAGACAACCACTTACGCACCCATACAGTCACTACTTACGAACTTACCCACCCATAGAGCCGCTCACACTGCCACTCACTCACCTATACAGCCACTGACACACCCACCCACTCACCAATACAGCCACTTGCACAGCAACTCACTCACCCACAGAGCTACTCACACACCCTCTTATACAACCATACAGCCACTCACACACTCATACACACAAGGATACACACAGTCATACTGCCAGTTACATAATATATGTTAGAAGTAGTATCACTGAGTAGTAGTGCATCTAGTATACCAATTTAACTTTTGTAGTAGCTTAGAATATATGTTTCACAATAATCCTAAACTCTTAAAAAATACTTACACTCACTAGATGATGTCATTAGTGATGTCATTTGAGATGTCATCAGTGATGTCATTGACAATGTCATGAGTGATGTAATATGTGAGATTATTAGCAGTGCATTGCAGGGGCGTAAGTTATAGTTAGCTCAGGTAACTATAACTGATGAATTTCGTTGGTTTTGTTAGAGTAAAATCTGAGCCTAACTATAACGTCCCTGTAACCTTTGGTTTGAGAATATCGTGACTGCACCCGAGGGGTCTCGTTGTGCCTTGTGTGCACCCACAGCTGGCTTCCTGGAGCAACTGCAGCTCGCACCTCCTCGTGATGGGAAACATTTCTCCAATTTTGAAGCGCGTCAGCTTCCGGTGTCACAGTCTTTTGCCTAAGGGGGATAGTGATCACACACTCATGAAGGTGCTACTGGGTGCCTGAGGACCTAATCTGGATGGACGAGAACACGTAACTGTTTCCTTCCACTTTAGGTGGTCCTTACCATCTAATCAGAGTGTCACCAGCGGGTGCAATGTGTATTGTTGGCTGGGGAAGTTTGTGTGGCTGAGGGGCTGGGTCACGAGGCGTAGTCAAAGCCTGTGATTTCTTGACATTACGGAGTATGCGATATTGGGAATGTTGTGTTGTATGCTAATGTGTTAGCAGGAAAGTGAAATGCCTCTGAACAGCCTGCATATATATTTCTGTAGCTTTTGATGTGGGAGGGATTCCTTGTATCGTAAACACTTTGGGGAAGTATGCGCTTGGGTTTATGTTGCTTACAAGGCTGAGGGGATAACGGGGCAGATGAATACCTATGAGTAGTACATATATGTTCATGTCGTTCTGCTGCTAATGGGAGAGTTTGACAATTGCACATAACTGTAAAGCATATATCCAATGTGTATGTTGTTTTGATTTGATTTCAATGTGTCTGAAAAACAAAGACCATTGTTTTATACATGGGGTGTGGAGTCTTTATGTAGTGTACTCAGAGTGTTGCAAGGGTGGTGTTGTGGCAATACTTTACACTTGACCCTGAGGATAAGCCTTCCTGCTCTGTGTCATGCTCCCCAAGGGTAAGCACAGGTTATCGGACAAGTGTATCGTACTCATCCTATCTAATACAGTGGATTCTGTCTGGCTTTGATGCATCCCAGCCAGCCATAAACTAGTCTAACACATATATATAAAACACATCACTATGATGGGCACAATTCATTGAAGGACAGATATCAAACCCAGCACTATAAGAAAAGTAAAAAACCATATATTTTCGAATAATGTATTACATATACAATCTATTGCTGCAAATCAGACCTAATTTGTCTGACTGGTTGACTGGTAGAAAATGCTGAACATGTTTGTCAGAATTTAGCAGTTTTTGTTTACAAAACATGGTAACTCCCTTCAATATCCTTTGTTCTGGAAAATGTGCCTGCCAGGGCTTGACCCACTGGCCCATATCTACATTTTTATTTGTCTCCTGAGTGTAGGGGGACCGGACATGCTTGAATTTTTATGAGCTCATGGTGCTCACAGGGGATGAACTGTGTGCAATGTGCTTTAGAAATTTGGAAAGCAAATGAAAGTGATATGCGGTTTTACAGTACTTGTTTATGTCTGAAAATAACAAGCCTGGTTTCATGAGTGTGGAGGCAGCAAGTATGTGTGTGGGTGTTCAGTGGGTTTGAGCAGAATAGACACTACACCGATATTTTTAATCTTCCAAAGAGCGTGGCTGCAGTATTTGGACCTGGGGGCAGCCAGCACATAGGAAAGCTACCAACCCCAGACGTTTCTAAACAGAAGAGATTCAAAAGATCCCAGATTACTTTGCAAATTTCCACCATCCACTTATAAAAATAGTACTCCCCATGTTCTCAGTTTTGGCCTGTTCCTGTCCATTATGATAGTGCCACTCATAAATGTCAGGCTCTGTTTTTATTATTACAATGTAAGAGCACTGGGCAGATGGATTTTTGCTGTTAATCGCAAATTCCAAAACTTTCACTCAGTAAATTTTAGAGAATACATTTTTTTCAAGCAAAGTTTGATGTTTGCTGGAAATTCTAAATAAGCAATTTTGAGCATGAGCACAAGCCACATTACCCACTTCTTCCCAAGGTGTGTAATGTTTACAAACTAGTGAGATTAGTAGTTTTTCTTAGGTGCTAGTAGACCCGTACCCAAAAGTTGCAGCTACTCACAACTCCAAGCTTATTTTCTCTGCTTTCCACTATCACATTACTAGGCATTCCCTTTCCCAAATATTAGGACGATCAACACTTGTGAGATACATCTTTAATCAGGTGAAGTTTGGGAATGCATAATGGTATGACATTTGTTACTTTCTATTGGATTTCTCTATATTTTTGGTTCACAATTGTAAGTAATTGTCAGCAAAAATACTTTTTAGAACACTTCCTTGGAATTATCTGACATTATGAGTAATCCAGAATTTAGAGCGGTTCCAATGCCACTCTATATCTTTACCAAGATTCTTGCAGACATTTAGAAAAGAAAGTTTTATTCAACCCCAATTTGAACTTATTTGAGTTTTCTTTATCAAATGATGCCTGGTTAGTACACATTGGAAAAATGCTCTAAACCACAGCTCACTTGTTGGCTTTGGGTATCATGGGCTTTTGAACAACCTACAAGAATGATACATGTCTGGAACACCCAGCAAGGAGTCAAACTTTGTTTGGATTATACTTAGCCAAGCACAAAATACAACAAGCATCTGGTTCCTTATTGGGTCATACATTTGTCTGTACCCAACCAAGGCAGCAGACTTTGCTAAGATTTTTTTCGGCAAAGAAAAAAACACAAAAAAGCCTCTGGATACTAGCTCGAGAGCAGACATATGTTTCTTTTCCATAGCATGGAAACAGGATGCTGTTTCAATTTTTCTTAGGCTATGAAAAAAATGGCAAGAGCTTTTAGCACCTCGTGTAGTATTTCCCCTTCTGGGCCCACTTTGGTTCTCTCATGGTTACATGTATTAGCAGCTTTAGGATGCATTTGGTTTGCACAGCCACACAGAATACATTTTTTTTGTGACATGATATTATTTTAGAAATACTCTGCACATATTATTTGTTAGTCAGTGACCCTTCTTGGAATTCAGTCTGAACATTTTGCACAAGGCCGAACAACATGGTGTATTGTTTTCTTGTGCCCCGTCAGTAACATCTTCTAACATTTTTAGACACAACACAGTAGCACAGCTGCAGTTTTATAACACAATAGCTCTTATAATATAATCTGTGTCTCAGCCTCTTGGAGAGCAGCGGGGAGGATTCCAGCAGAGAGGCCAGTCTTGGAATGGAGGCAGTTGCCTTGCGTAAACTGAGTGTACACCCATGATGCAGACCACTTAACTACACACACCTGGTACGGGGTTGGGCACTAATCCCAGAGATCACTAATATATCCCTGCACCCACATAGTGAGGGTAGGTCTCGATAGATATATTAGTTGCCATGGTCGAGGTCGTTCAATGTTTACAGCCTACTAGTAGTGTTGATTACTTTGCTTAGATGTATCTGTTGACTACTCACAGAAAACCTGCTTCAACATAGACTATAATAGTTTCAATAAATATATTTTAAACTTCCTTCATGTCTTTCTTCTGTTTACTATGGACATGCATGAGTGAAAACGAAAGGTGATGATCTGTTTCCATGGCTCATGTTCTAGGTTTGGGGAAATCACATGCTACTCTGGAAGTGTTAGGAGTGCAGGTGAGGCACTGTGAGCTAGTCGGTTTGGGCCTACAGGTACTGACGTGGTAGAGAGACTCAGGGGCATATCTACAAGGGCTTTATCTCCGCTTTTTGGCTTTTAAAGCCAAAAAGCGGAGATAACACTATCGCCCTATTAACAAGAGGGTGCAAACATGCATAATCGCATGTTAGCACCCTTTTTCCCAACGCCTCCCTTTGCATCTCTAATGAGATGCAAAGTGGGCGTCACTGGGCGTACCCAGGATGGTCTACCTTGCAAATATCGCTGATGTTCACATCGCGAAATTTACAAGGCAGCCCACAGGATTTTAGCATACGTTAGATTTTGGCAAAAACGGCAGTTTTCGCCAAAATCTAACGTCTGCTAAAAACCTGACTTACCTATGTTTGACATAGGGGGTGGATTATGCTGATACAACCACAGGGTCGTATCAGCAAGGTTATCGCCGTTTTGCAGGGAACATCGCTGGAAAACCAGCGATGTTCCCTGCAAAACGGCGATAGCCTCGCTATCTCTGGAATTTTTATCGCCCTGGAGAAACGCGTTGTTAATAACGCGCTACCAGGGCGATAAATTCCAGAGATAGCCTGCGATAGGGAATTTATCGCTAAGCACGGCCAGCGATAATTATCGCTGGCCGTTGATAATATGCCCCTCAGTCCCTACAGTCTGACGTCCTGTTCCCCCAAGGCACAGTTCTGTTTCCAAACAGAATCCTTGCAACACTTGCAGGGGCACAGACTTATGTGTCAGACTCCAATTGGATTATTTCTATGCCTAATCAGCCTGCAGCAGTTAGAGGCCAGATATGCACACTTGAAGGAACAACTGCCATTGAAAACAAATGATTTCTAATCTAAGTACTATCTTTTGGCACAAAAGGTATGAAAATAAAGGTTGTGTAATTGGACAAGGTAGCTTGTTGAGAGAGTTTGTGACGTCTCCGACCAAGGCATCCCCTTTGATGCAAACATGAATTGAGGCACATTGTGGTCTACAAAACCTAACCTAGCCTAACTCAACAGTGGATTTTGAGCTTTGCAAAGAAAAATGGGGATTCACATTTGCAATAACGTTCTGGCATATAAGGCAAATAATGCTTTATAAGTGGTAAGAATTTTGGGCTTTGTAAGACGCAAATCATTACAAATAGGTAAAAATGGATTCCTGTGATGACCCCTTGGTTTGCCTCAGTCAACTCAACTTTTTGGTCTATCAAGAGCTTGACATTAAGTATTTTGAGGACAGTCCAAAATGTGCCTCTCCACTTTTATGGATTTCAGTTTGATGTAATAATTTTCCCATTTAAATAATTGATCCTAAGAGACATTCTTTAAATGAAACCTTCTCCTGCAGTTCATTGCTTCATTATTAATTATTTAAAATATTATATACAGACTAAGTCCTCCTTGGATTGTTGAGAAGCTTACACCCATCCCGTGAAATTATTATCAAATCAGAAAAGCTAAATTTCATGCTGTTTTGTTTTGTGGTCAGTCTAATCAAACAATAGCTAAATTGAGCACTGACATATATAGTGTAGGGCAGTGATTTTTAACCTATGGTGCCGGGCCCCCTTGGGGTCCTCAAAGCCTGCTCCAGGCTCTGTGGCTCCTTAGAAAATTAAATAACACTTAATTAATGAAGTGCATATAAAAATATAAAAAGCAAAATATGCAAATGAAAATTCTATAACGTTCTATAAAATTCTAACACGTTCTATAAATATGAAGGACTTTGTAATTGGAGGCTATAGTATCTTCAGAATGATTTGTGGGAGCAGTGGAAGTGCATCCAACAGAATATGGTATGGATGATGAGTTCCCGCACTTGAATTTAGAAAAGCTCCAATCTACCTATTACATTTTTGATTGATTTATATTTGTTTGTGAATTAAATAAAATATTTATTCATTTGTTTACTTTTTGATGAATGCTTGTTTCTGTATTTTGGGTGTATTGTTTTGTGCTTCAAATCTTCGAAAATGCTTACGCAGGGGTCCTAGACTTCCAGTAATGACTCAGTGGGGATCCCATATTCCAATAATGATTCAGCGGAGCTTCACAGAAGTCAAAATGTTCAGAACCACTGGTGCAGGGGCCATATTTGACCTAAGTTCATACCCCAGTAGAACCCTTTTGTAACATTTTAGGTTTGATTTTCTCTCTGATATGTTGATTCTTAAGGGAAGAGATCATTACAAAAATATATATTTCATGCTCATGTGATGGATTTTCTGCTCAAACCTGTACACAGCTACCTTCTTTTCAAAACAATAAGAAGTTGCTTGGAAGCAGCCTTTGAGACTGTTTTTTGCAAGCACTGCTGCAGTGGGATTGTTGATAAGTTATATGTTTACTATTTTTCTGTTGCCAGGTGTTTTCAGCTAGCCTTTAAAATTAGATTTAATCTGGGAAACTGAATTGAATAGGATGTGTAATTGAATGGTTATTCAGATACAGTAATGTGTTATAGTTCAAATCTCTTTATTAAGTTTGGGATTAACACTACACTCACCTACAGTCATCGGCCAATGAGGGGAGCAAAGGTACAGGAGCTGGGATGGGGACGGCACAAAGGTATAGAGGTGCGGGGGGTTGGAGGTGGGAGGAGAATGAGATGCAGGGAAGGGTACAGAAGGGTTGGAGTGGGGTGACCAGGATTTGGATATACACTCATTGAGTATCTGGATGTGGTGTAGTGTAGTTTCTATTTCCCTAATAGGCTCTGCGCATTGGAATAATATACCCTATAGATTCGACATAGGACTGAGGTCAGTATGTCCCTATCGAGTATATTAAACTTAATTACTTTGTGCCAGCTAACTCAGAGGCCACTAGAAACTCCTTGTAAACAAGAAGGGAGTACTTTCTGGCAACCGCATAAACATGACAACTTTGTTTCCCTTTAGAATCGGAACACTCTCAGAATCGTGGAAACAATAGATAACAGTTTCACTCAGCTAATCGTGCATGCTTAGTTTCCTCAGAGTTACACAGAAAGAATAGACGGGCGTTTCAATAAAAGGATTTATTGAACAGTCTTGTCTCTCGTGTAAGAGATATGAGCTGTTATGATCACAAGACAGTATGCAAGATATATAATGTACAGCGTAAGCAGTAGAAACAAATAATACTGCGCTAGCATTATCTTTTAGCTATGATACATATATTCACATACATAAATAACATGAGCTAAGAATGCGAGAACTCATACGATGCTTCTCTAAGCTAGTTCTACCCCAGTGTACCTAACCTAGCCTAGGTGTAGGGCAAGGTAAGAAGTAGGTGAAGTATTCTATAGTATGGTATACTAAGAGTTTGGTATGCCAAGAGTCCCTCTAGGTTCTAGTCAGCTCCATACCTTGAGAATGAGAGAGGTGGGAATCTCTTTCCGGGTCTCGAATTCTAACACCCTGCGAAGGGAGTCAGAACACTGGGAGCTGGATTCTCTGCGAGCAGGGATGACATCGTCTCTTCTCAGTGCGTCAGGCCGGGATACGGGCTCCTATGAAGTCGAGGTCTCCTCTTACTTGCTTGGGCAAGGGAAGGTATATTTATACCTGGTAGGTGCCTTGGAATGTTAGTATTGACGTAAAGTCGGGCAGAGGAAGACGTCAGGAATGAACCCTTAAGGTATAGCGGTTCATGCATAATAAATGAGTTCTTGGAGAAATCAATAATCCTGTGCTAGGGAAACTCCCAAGAGCTTAAGGATCTGGTTTCTAAGAACTCGTTGTGACGTTAGGGTGGACGGATGTAAGTGACCATGCCTGTATTTGGATAGCATGGCTAATGCCTAAATAAGGACTGGGATCTTATGCCTATATAAGGGCAATGCGAATTGTGCCTATATAAGGACATGTTTCAGGAAAACCTATATACGGACACCTAAATCGGAACACAACAGTGGTGCTATTGGCTGCTTGGGCCAGGAGTATTTATCCATACCATTAATTCTCCTGGGGTTCTGTTCCAGTCAGTTTAAGCACCCTGAAATATATTGGGCATGATAGTTGTTGAGGGCGAGGAATTGGATGCAGGGGCCCCAAGTCCTACATGCAGGGGCCCCAAGTCCTACAAGGCGGGTACAATGTCCTTTCTACAAAGGCCACAATCTTCTCTACTGCCAGTGCATACCATAGCTTATGTAGCTAGTCTGAGTGTGCTGGCACTGTGTAATTGCCCCATCTCAATAAGAGAACTTGTTGCACCACCCAGAGGGTCAGCATAATCGCCTTTCCCCAGTCGGAGGTGAGTGGGTATGTCAGTGGGTTGGGGAGCCTTTGCAGAGTAGACCTGGGAAAGTGGGGTATGTCGGTTGTGAAAATCTTGTCTATGTCCTCGAGAACCCCTTCCCTGTATAGTTGAAGTTTGGGGTAGTTCCAAAGGATGTAAGTGTGTCTTCCTGGCTGCAGTTGCGTCAACATGAGCCTGTGGTATTAGTCTTAGAGGGCGCAACCCTGGCTGGAGTGTAATACCAATAGTGTGCCATTTTTAGCATGGATTCTTTCCCAGAAGCGCTAATGGAGGAAGTGCTGGCTCTGTGGAGAATTTCGGAGTATGTGTTTGTCATCCGTCTCGGTGAATAACCATTTTTCAAACTTAGTGAGTGGCCAACTGGCATGTGGGTGGATTTACGGGTGTGAGACCCAGTGTTTTATCGCTGTATAGTGCCAAAACTCACTGTCAGGAAGGTCGTAATTGCCTTGAAGCTGGGGAAAGTCTATAGCCCGTATATGGTCGTACATATCTCCAATTTGTTTGCAGTTGGCTGTTTGCCATACATGATAATCTGTGCCCATGTATGCTAGGGGGAATGCTGAATTCTTTATGATGGGAGTGAGTGGGGAGATAGGGGAAGACAGTCCCTTGTCATCATCACCTTATCCCATGCTTACATGATCGCTCTGGTAATAGGGGAGACGTATACCCCTGCAGGACAATGCTTTTTAGGCAGCCAGGGGACTTTCCAGATATGAAACACAGCTATACCCTGCTCGAAAAAGCACCAACGTTTTTTAGTTAAGGGCCTGGCCCATTTGTCCATGTATCTAAGTTGGGTGGCTGAATAGTAGTGTGTAAGCTGTGGAACTCTGACGCCTCTATCAGTGACAAACAGATATATGCCTGTTTTCTGGCCAGGTGGGGTCCCAGATATAGGATTCTATTGTGTGCTGGAATTTGTTTAGCACATGAGGTGTCTGCATTGCATACAGAATTTTGAGTAACACTGTTAGTCAGTTAGTCAAAATACTTTATTTGGTCGAACATGGACTATAAAAGCACATGAAAAAGAAACACCAACGTTACTAACATGTTAAAAACAGGTGTGTAAAAGGTGACTGAAAATATATTTCATTACATATATACAAACATTTCATGAAATGTACTGTTAAGCAATCTGCTGGTTCAGAACATCGCTATGAAATACAGGCACAGTGCATACCGGAGGGCTCCCTTGTCATAAACCTAATAACAAAAACCTCAAAAAGGGTCTGTGCTGTTATGAGGAAAGGGTGGAGCCTCTGTATCAGTGTCATTTACACTGTGGCAAGTCTGTTCATCCATGACAGGCCATCCTTCCTCCAGCTCTGGAAATATTTGCTTACTGTGTCTAGGAGGGATAGGTAGTTACACTCCGCCGTCTTTCTGAGGGAGGACTACAATGTGAGCCCCAGATATGACAACCCCTTATGTGCCCATGGAAAGGGGAAACACTGTTCCAGAAGGGTCTGGTCAGTCTGTGATATGGTTAAATTGAGAACTTGTGTTTTTTGGATATTCACTTTGAAGACAGAGGCTCTCCCAAAAGTCTTGAGTTCATCAATAAGGGGTGTAACTGACGTATGGGGTTGGGTCAGTGAGATCATTATATCATCGGCATACAGGGTAATTTCATGTTCCTGCTTATTGAAGGGGGTACCTATAATCAGTGTGTTTCCCCTTATCCGATCCGCAAGTGGTGCCATGTATAGCGTTAAAAGGATAGGGGACAGGGGGCAGCCCTGCTGGGTTCCCCTGGTGATTGCAAAGGGGCGAGATAAGATGCCATTGACTAACATCTGAGTCCTCGGGCCGGCCTTGTTACTCCATACCCATGTCAAGAATCGCTGCCCAGGTCCTGCCTTCTCCATCATCAGCCAAAGAAACGTCCAGGGCACCCGGTCAAATGCCTTTTCAGCGTCGATGGACATAAGAAGTGCAGGGGTGTGTGATCGGGCTGCTGTATCCATGTGGTGGAGGAGGCGCTTGGTGTTAGAACTGTAGTTTCTTTAAGGGAGGAAGGATTATTGATCTGGGTCAATTAACCCCTGCATGTAGGGTCTCAAGCGAGCTGCCAGGATACCTTGAAGAGCTTAGCATTGACATTCAGAAGAGAAATAGGTCGATAGGAGCCACACTGCACGAGATCTTTCTGCGGTTTCAGTATAACCGTAATACCTGCCAATCTCATGGAAGGAGGGAGCATGCGAAATCCCCAAATGAGTTGTAGAGTTGGGCAAATATAGAGGCAAGTTGAGGCCCAAAGAGCTTGTAAAACCTCGGTTGAAGCCGTCAGATCGTGGGACCTTACCGAGTTGGATATGGTGGCGAGGCCCTCTTCTCTGCGGATATTTGCCTCTAGGGTGTGAGCATCATTTTCGGGTAAGCATGCAACAGGTACTGGAGACAGAAACCCGTAGCATTCCCCTGGAGTCGTCTCCTCAACCTTATGTAGGGTAGTAGAAAAGTGTTCAAAGGCCTGGGCAATTTCGCTATCTTGGTGGGTTCTGCTACTGTCTGCCTGACAAATTTCAGAAATCCAATGCTTACGTGTTTGGGCACTCATTTGTGGGTCAATAAATGCCCTGCCTTATTACCCCTGCATAATATTTTTGTGTGGTTCGGAGGAGGTATGTTCTACCCTATTCTTGCCCAGTGCTTTAAGCTGTCTCCAAGCAGTTGCTTGCAAACCTACTGTAATGTTTTAGTATATTTTTTATATGTTTATGTGAGGAATCTGGCAATTGTATTTAGATTACAACAATGATTTAATGTCAAAGCTATGTGTGATTATAAATATTCTAAGGTTATTTTAAACTGTATAAACTATTCAACTGGCTGAAAATAAAGATGTGTGCTATCAATGATAAGAAACCACTAGTAGCCCATATTCTCAGGAGTCTGCAAATCCAGAATTGAAACTCATTTTCACTGGCTTGTTCCTTTAGCAAATACAGCCTACTTACAGTAACCATTGCCATTGAGCACCCTTGGTGTTACGGTACACTAGGAGCCAAGGTAAAACAATCTTTGTTAAGACAAAATAATTCTTACATTAATCTGGTGTTTATTTGTAATAGCTACACTGGGACTCCCTGAGTCCTTCAGTGCATCCTCTATCCAATTGAGAGAGAGATAGGTGTAACATACAATGCAATAACATTTATAAAGCGCACTGCTGCTTCCAAGGAAGTGTCCCGGCACTAGGGGAAGAATAACCAGAATGACCAACACCCTCCAGAATCTTGAAGCCTAGACAGCAAAGAGGAAACTCTTCAGACGTATACAAAAATTTGATTCATAGGGGGCCGAACGCAGTGCAATGGGAAGGGAGTTCCAGAGTTTGGTAGTTAAGAATGCAAAGGCTCTTCCTCCCCTTCTTGCCCTGTGCACCCTTGGAACTTGCATGAGCATCAATGCATTGGAACACAAGGTGCTACCCTGACAGCCTTCCCCTCAGATACAGGGGACCTTTCAGGTGAAAGGCTCTGTAAGCATAAATTAAGGCTTTACATTTGATACTGCAACTGAGGGGCAGCCAGTGCAGTTGGCGTAGGGAGGGAGAAACTGATAAGAGCGCTGGAACCTTCAGTGTAAGACAAGCTGCAGTATTTTGTATGATCTGCAGATGATGCAGAAGGTATGATGGCAGACTCAGGTACAGGCAGTGTGCATAGTCAAGTCTGCATGTCACCAGAGAATGCACAATGGTCTTCCGATTAGTCTTAGGCTCTCGATGAAGCATTCTCGTAAGTGTTTTCAAAGTGAAGAAGCAGAAGGCAGAAACAGCCTTAACCTGTGGTTCGAAGGACAGATTCGAGGCAAATTTAAAGCCAAGGTTTCTTACACATGAAGAGGGTACAGGGGAGGGTCCCAGCTCCATAGGCCACTAGTTATAAGAATATAAGTGAAGGGTGGTGCCAAAAAAAGAATTTCAGTTTTTTCAGAATTCAGTTTAAGACTGTTGTCATTCATCCATTCTCAAACTGCCTTAAAAAAAGAATGTCTGGGTGACATTGATCAATAGGTGAGCCAGACTTAGGGTTGGCTAGAGTGGAAAAAGATTCCTCCAGGCAGATAGGTTTGAACTTAAAAAATAGCAGGACGGAGGGCGACGTTTTCTCCAAGATAGGTGTCAACACCCTCTGGGTTGGGAATTGATTATAAATCGCTTTGATTTTATGAAAGAAGAAATTAGAAAGGTCTTCGCCAAGGCTAGCTGATGGTGTTAAGCAAAATTGTGCAGCCCTGGAAGCCATAAAGGAGTTAACCACTTTAAAAAGTTCCCGCTGTTTGCTAGAGGAAGATGAAATTGAAGAGTAGATAAACTCCATATGAGCCTAACGAGAAGCGTGATGGAAATTTGTTAAGGCTCTCTTGTATGTCGCTTCAACCTTCTGATCATACCCTCTCCTCTAAATCCGCTCAAGGCATTTACATTGCGACCTTTCCACTCTTAAGGCAAACTAGTACCAAGGTGCAGAAGGTCCAGAGCTCCTCAATATTACCTTTTTTAGTGGGCAAATAACTAAGGTGATGAACAGAGCAAAGCCATTTATTACCATAGCAAGATCAGAATCCACCGAACCCGACAGCTCAAGTGGGATTGATGAGAGGGCCTCAAATAACTGTGGCTCTGAGATCTAACACCATGGTCAAGAAACTTTCTGAAAAGTAGGCTGCTGGAGCATGGACGATTAGTAACAATCTTAAAGAGAATCAAGAAGTGTTCAGACCATGTAAGCTTAAGGGCAAGACTACTGTGGCCATTCAAGAAGTGAGAGGAAAATGAGATCTAAAATGTGTCCCACCGTGGGTGGGCTCATGCACATGTTGCTCTAGGCTGAAACACTCTAAGATATTTATAAATTGCTTGGGCGACAATCAGCTTAACTCATCAATATGCGGGTTAAAGTCTCCTAGTAACAGGAAACTTGAGTTGACTAGTACACTGAGGGACTCATGAGTGCTGTACGGAGGTCTTTAAATCAGGGCCCCAGCCTGCTAGAAAGAGTGATCCACAACTATAGAGAAGGAAAGACCTTCTATGGTACCAATGTTAGCCAACTTATAATTTGAGCTTTGAAAAGTATCTCGATACACTACCGCCATGCCTCTCTGCCTGTTTTCTCAGTCCTATTAATAGATCGAATGAGGAACCCCTGCAGTATGGCTAAAGAAATGTCAGGCCCGGATGATTCAGTAAGCCACGTTTCTGTAAAAAATACAACATCCAAGTTATTCTCTTCAAGCAGATTATAAATCTCAAAAGAATGTTTTGAAAGGGATCTGCAATTAATCAAGCAAGCTGAGATAGTGAGGCTCTGCTTGGCCACTGGCTCACCCACATCCTCAGCTAGCCCATTCATCAGTGGACCGAGCATGAAATTTCCTGCATGCCTAAAAGAGAAATCGTAGGCTGGACATTTATTATCATTATCATTTGACAAACAATTTAGGGTCGCAGCAGGGCACAGAAGTTTACCTAATCCTCTTGTTTTACACGCAGACAGCAAATATTACTATCAATCCAGGAGGATAGTAAGTTATGTGTAATGTTTTCATAGACAACATTTGCTAGGCTTAATATTAATTTTCTAATATTTCATTTATGTATGAGACTTACTGTAAGACCTGACATCCTTGGCGTGGTATTCCCTCAAACCTTTTTCCTTCACTTATCATCTTTTGCTGAATTTGTGTCTGTTGGCTTGAGGACTGAGCTCTTTACAGCTGCTATATCCAGTGCTAAAGTGATTGTGCTCTCTCCTTCAAACATGGTAAAATTCGCCTACACCTAATTGGCACATTTAATTTACTTGCGAGTCTCTAGTAAATGGTACTACATGTACCCAGGTGCTGTAAAATAAATGCTACCACTAAACAAACTTTTTTAAACATGTCTCAGGCCAGCCACTGCAGCTTGTAGTGTAGTTTTAAACTTCCATTTTGAGCTGGCAAAATAAACCTTTTGCCATGCCTAAACTTCCCTTTTTACTGCTTACTAGTCACCCCTAAGGTAGGCCCTAAAGGCTCTTAGGGCAAATTGCATTTTATTTAAAAAGTAGGATATGTGTGTTTGAGCTTGTACGCCCTGTGATAAACTCCTAACATCATTTTTTTCATTGTTGCAAAGGCTATTTCTCCCATTGACTAGCACTGGCTAATTACACTTAATATAGGCAAACATTGGATCGGGAGAAGATGTTAATATACTGTTTACACTGAAATGAATTGTAATTCAAAATCCTCTTTAATGGTAAAGTCGAATTTTAAGTCACAATTCTGACAATGCTACTTTTAGAAAGTTACATTTTATCTAGCCGTCACATTACCTGCTGTTTTTTACTTAAACAGACTTAGACCATTCACTGATTTCATTGGTCTATAGTATTTATTTACTCATCATTCTCTATTTTTGTTATGAGTCATTTACTTAATTTCTTTTGTTGACAGAACAAAGAAACACATGGTTTTTCACACATTAAACATACATTTGAATCATGAATTTTACAAGAAAAACATTACAAATTACAAACAGTACAAACAGACAATGAATTAGTGATGAATTACACTCTTTAACCAGTCATCATTTTTATATACAGCAGCAACCAAAATCCTAATTTACTTCTCAATTGGTTATTCTCTTTAAGTGCTGCTGGCCACTGAGAACCTTATTTGGGCTCTTAAGGTTGGAAATGTTTTCCATTCCCTAAGAGTAGATCTAAATCTGTTGCATATGTCCCCCTGGTGGTGAAAAGTGCTGAGGCATTTCGAGTCCCAATAGAACTAATGGGGTTCTCTTCAGGGCTGTGACTTGGTATCTGTAATTAAAAAAATATAAATTAATTTCTAACCCCTATTGTGCTCACTTTAATTTCTACCTAAAGTTTATTATTTAAATTATCTCATTCGTGGTACCTGCTGTTTCTTTGTCTTCTCTCTTAATGCCTGTACTTTTACAAGAAAGAGAGCGTTCATTCCTTCGGTTGTTTAATCTGAAATGTGAGAATACATCAGTGGATGATTGTATCTACCTGATTTATGTAGTTTGACATTTTATGTTCGAGCATGCGCGAGTGCGACTAACTTAGCAAAAGTTTCACAAGTCAGTCTGATTAACTGGAAGTCCTTGTTCTATTCTGTAAATGAGAGTTTACTTTTTACTTCCAATCGCTGTCAGTTGCTTGTAGATTCTAAAGAGAATAGGACACGCAACATGAATATTCTGTGCTTCCGTATTAATACAAATATTCTTAATGCGCTATCATCGCCCGCTCGTATACTTACTTCTAATTGATCTTTTTTCGGCATTCTCCATGCATTCACTCTAACCGGTTGGATAATTTACTTCCGGTTTCCTGTTCATTTATACTCGACACGTTCCTGATGTTTCGAATATTACATTGTGGAATTTGTTGTTCATGGGACGGGATTCCACTACCTATTTGTGAACTCCAGTTGTAATACAAAGTATAAGTTTGTGATTTTGGGCAACAGCCTTTTATTGCTGACCATCTTTTAGAGTTATTCCATTAAACTCTGCCAATTTCGGACATTTCGTTTAGGGCACTGACAATGCTATTAAATTTCAATATAAGATACACTTCTTTACGCAACAGTGCGGTCTCAGTGTCTCCTCCTCTTAGATTCAATTTAATGACACATAGAACTGTCCATTCGAAAAAAATTCCCTATGGTTCTTATCCATAAAGTGGCTAACCATAGGGGCAGTGACAACCTTGGTTTTAATTCTAGACCGATGTTTCACAATACGTTGTTTTATTTCTTGGTTTGTCTTCCCAATTTATAATTTGTGGCAGGGGCATACGATGGCGTACACTACGTTTTTTGTTTTACAGTTTGAAAAATCTTTCTGTATCCATTTCTGATTATTATGTACAAACTCAGTTCTTTCTATTGTTGTTGCACACACTGAACAATTTCCGCACTTATGATGGCCTACAATTGGTTGTAGGTTCCATTGTGTTCTTAAATCTTTTTTTCTATATGGAGAGGCAATTTCTGCCTGCACAATTTGTTGGCCATTACTCACATTTTTTTTCATTGCAAACATTGGTGGTTGTAATGAATATTCCAAGTTCTGTAAAAGGTGCCAGTTCTTCAATATGATTTGTCGGAATTTGTTGGTGTGTGGACCGTAAGTTGATACACAGACAAGTTTGTCTAGCCGCTGTTTCACTCTTTTTGCCAAGAGGCACTCTCTAGGTTTACACCAGGCTCTTTTCTTTGCATGTTTAATTAGTTTTTTGGGGTACCCTCGGTCTTTGAGATGATCACATAAGGCGCCAGCGTGTACTTCAAAATCTTATTTGCGGGATCAGTTCCTCCTGATCCTCAATAATTGCCCATAAGGCAGGTTGTCCTTTAAGTTTTCTAGTATGAAAGCTCCTGTAGTATGGTATTTTTATCCGTTAATTTCTTATGAAGAGTTGTTGTCAATTCATTATCAATGGGTTTTACTTCAACATCGAGAAATGTTAGGCTTGTCTTGCTTTTGGTGAGGCTGAATTGAATATTAGGGTGTCTGCAATTTAACCAGTCATGGAACCTTTCTAGATCTTCTTCTGAGACACTCCATACACACCAAATCTCATTGATGTAACGGTACCACTGTGTCAAATGTTGTGAGTAAAGGTTATTGTTGAAAATGAATTTGTCTTCAAACCGAGCCATATACAGTATCGCCATCTCAGGAGCGAAGGGACATCCCATCGCGGTCCCCTTTATTTGAAGATAGAATGTATCTTCCAACTTCAAAAGTTCTTCTTCAACGCGACTTCTGCTAGTTGTAAGATAAACTCTGTTGGTACTCGGTGAGGGCGTGTTCTAGTTTCCAAATAGAACTTGATTGCTTGTAATGCCTCATCCTGTGGGATTTGTGTGTACAGTGAGACCACATCTAAGGAAACCAACCGTTGCTGTGAGGGATAGAATCGTAGACCTTCTATTTTACTAATAAAATCCAGAGTATCTCTCAAGTATGATGGAACTTCTTGGAGAAATGGTTTTAAGAAGATGTCCATGTATTTTGAGATGGGTTCCATGAGAAAATCGCATCCAGATACTATTGGTCTTCCTGGTGGCTCCATTAATTGTTTATGGATTTTAGGTAAAAAATAAATGTCTGGGATCCTAGGGTTTTTTTTGTTTAAATATTCATATTCTTTCATACCCAATTTTCCTAGTTCGAGTCCGTCCATGATGATTCTCTTTATTAACTCTTGTATTTGTCATGTTGGGTCTTCTTTAGTTGGTTTGTACCATGCTGGATTATTGACCTTATTTCTTCCTTCTTTCAGATACATACCCCTAGGCCAGATACCCAGTCACAGCCCTGAAGAGAACCCCATTAATTCTATTGGGGCTCGAAACGGGTCAGCACTTTCCACCACCAGGGGGACAAATGCAACAGATTACTCTTAGGGAAAGGAAAAAACTTCCAACCTTAAGAGCCCAAATAAGGTTTCCAGTGGCCAGCAACACTTAAATAGAATAACCGATTGAGAAGTAAATTAGGATTTCGGTTGCTGCTGTATATAAAAATGATGACTGGTTAAAGAGTGTAATTCATCACTAATTCATTGTCTGTTTGTACTGTTTGTAATTTGTAATGTTTTTCTTGTAAAAATCATGATTCAAATGTATGTTTAGTGTGTGAAAAACCATGTGTTTCTTTGTTCTGTCAACAAAAGAAAATACGTAAATGACTCATAACAAAAATAGAGAATGGTGAGTAAATAAATACTATAGACCAATTAAATCAGTGAATGGTCTAAGTCTGTTGAAGTAAAAAAACAGTGGGTAATGTGACGGCTAGATAAAATGTTTCTTTAATCAAGTTAGTACCTATCTAGTCGTCTGTATTTGTGCCAAACCCCTCCATTTACGTATATATACGTTTAGAAAGTTGCCATTTTCTTGTCCCAACCATTTGTGACGTCTGCCAGTGTCCTGGGTCACATGACTGTGAATGGCTCTGCTAAAGGCAACTTTTTCAGCAGGTTTAACCTGGTCCCTGTATCTGACCCGCACTCAATAGTGGTCGGCCTCAACTTGTGACTTTCCCTCGGTCTAGGCCAACCATATGCTTTGTGCTTTTAGGTGCTATTTTCAATGAACAATTTAAAATGTAATATCTCATTGTCTTCTTATTGGATTTGTGTTATTCTGACATTACTTTATTTATTAAAAAGTACTCTATTGTTCTAAAAAAGGTTTGGGATTTTTCTAGTGGTATGTTTTTATTACTGTGTGTGCTGCTTAAATACATTACACACTACCTATAAGTTAAGCCTGACTGCTTTTGTGCCAAGCTAACAGAGATTTCAGCACACGTTAATTTAATGACTTTTTGCGGTTCACCCTGACAAAGATTGTGGTTGTTACCTGAGTAGGGATTCCACCCCCCTCAGCCATTATCCCTGTTTCTTACACTCTCCAATTGCTAATTTCAATTTCAGTTCATGAGCAATATTAAAATCGACTATCGGTCCCCATCTCACTTTCACTAAAATTGTCAACTCTGAATGTTTATAGCTAAGTCCTGTTGGAGTATTTCACTGCAAACACACAGCAGCCTCATCGAAATATTTAAATATTAAAGTAGGACAATTCAAAACATGAAAATTAAATGCATAATTGAAAAATTAAATCAATTATGCAAAACAGGATTCATTTTAAGAATTGAGCATACTGGACTCTTTTGTGACTATGATGTAGTAAACAAATCAACACACTTCTGCCGAAATATTGCTTTTGATATGGGAATTCCATATACAAAATCACACCCAGCATGGGGGAATTGCCAAAACAGTTTTTGGCAATGCAACTGTATTTTTGATTGCCAAGTGAAGGTTGACACAAAAGTAAAATGGAATTGGTATTCTAACGTAGAGTTATTTTTTCTAAACTATTAGTGTTAGCCATCCCAAATGGAGAACAATGTTTTAGGTTTATTCATGAAGGCATTCTGTTGCATCTAAAATAGTACTCTTCTATCACTCTTTTAAGTACTCCTAAATGGCTTTGAGAATTTGTCCAAAAAGTATGAAATTAGAAGCAGGGGGATATTTGGGGTATATTAATATACAGTTACAACTAACAGAAAAGACTGTGTACTCACCTCACTTTTGCTAATAGGAAGTTGTACATTTTGGGACCAATTCCCAAAGGCATGTGAGAGTAAATACAAGAGTACCCCTGTATTACTAACTCCCATTCTTATGAATGCTTTTGTGTTGGTGTATGGTAAATACCAAAAAACAGTGAATGTATTAGAATGTGTTGGAAATAAAACACATTTATAACTTAAAGACCATATGCATGCATGTTGAAATATACATTCCTCCAATTTTACATGAAAGACACTCTACATTTCTTTTTACAATGTATGGAGCCATAGCCTTTTGTTTTTGCAAATCATTAGTGTAATAATGTATAACATTAACTTTATTTTGTCTTTTGAAGTAGGTATAAGTATTTTGTTCCCCAAATTAAGTGCCTGATTTAGATCTTGGAGGATGGGTGACTCCATCACAACAGCAACGGATATACTGTCTGCTAAAATCTAAATCCCATAGGATATAATGGGATGTAGATTTTGGCGGACGGGATATCCATCACCGTTGTTGGGGAGTAACGCATCCACGAGATATAAATCAGACCCTCAGTGTTATAGCGTAACTTAGTGGACAAGTACTGTAAGCTGCTAAATTGGTATTTACTCCAGCAGGATGGAATTAGATAAAATTAAATAACGCAACTGTTATTTTTATACATGTAGAGTACAGAATTAAAATGTATCATGTAAATTCAATATAAAAAAATAAACATTTAATTTCTTTTTTTTAATCATTATCCATATCAGTGAGTGTTTTTGTCAACCATGGATTTTGTAAAGTGTTATTTATTACAAACAAGAAAAAAGCGAATATGTATGGTCATTGACAAGAATTATATGACAGCAATTGGTTTAGAGCATTGTAAACAGAGCATCTGGCTTTATTGGTGTGAGAAAGTGGATTATTAGTTGGGGTGGATGGTAGTCCACCACTAGTTATAATCTCACTACTCCTGTTAGGTTCAGTAAAGGTTTAGAAATGTAAACCTGAGTTTAACCCCTGGTAGCTACGGTACATAGCAGTCAGGCTTAACTTAAGAAAATGTGTAAAGCATTTAGAAGTAGCAAAACAGTTAAGAAGTTGAATTCACAACACAATATAATCCTTTTCCAATTAAAAAAAAATAGAGAATATATTAATGAACAAAATGACACCAAAACAACAAAAAATCAACAAAGGGAACCAGAGATATGAATGGATAACATTTTAAATAAAATTAGCGCCAAAAAGCTCAAAGTGTCAAACGCGGGACACTGTTGCGCTAGACCGGGATATAATTAAGGTTTGAGGCCAGCCACAAAGGAGCGCGGGTCAGAATTGAGGACCCGGTTGGTATCCGTAAAATAGTTACCTTCACACTTTTCAAGAAGGTAGAGTCCTCAGCGGGGAAAGGCTGCAAGGTAGTTTCTGAAGACAGGCGTGTCGACAATGGGCTGACGAAGGATGAGGTCAAGGAAGGAGGGAAAAGCTCTTAGTGTAGAAAGTTCAGAGTTCTTACCCAGGATGACATCGGATGCTGCTGGACATTGGGCCTGGTGAAGATTTCTACCTTTGAACTTAGACTCTTTTCTGGAAGTCAGATTCCGTCAGCGAGGTAAGGCTGCAGGCTCTAGCGAAGGAGGGTTCAATGTCATCGGATGACGGTCAGTGTTGGGCCCACTGAACCAGATTTTTTTAGAGTTTTATATAGGTCGAACTAGACCCGAAGATATCAGGTATCAGAGCGCTTTATTTGAGCACCAGTTTCATTACAGATGGACACATTAATTTTTTGTTAGGCACGGGGAGATTAAGTGATTTGCCCAGAATCACAGGATGTTGAGCGTCGTTGCCGAGACTCGAACCCAGTGCTCCGAGGTCGACTGCTCTAGCCGTAAGGCTACATCCTCTCCCCAGATTTGCTGCTGTGAAGAAGACTGTAGAGGAGCAATGGCAAAGTCAGGCCCACTGGTGAGGCCCAATTTGAGGCTCGGCTCGGCAGGCTAGTGCCAGTCTTCTATCAGTTTTTCAGTCACAAAGTCTTGAAAACGTTTCTAAGTCCCAGATTCTCAGGAGAAGTACACTTGCCAAGAGTTCCTGGACCCGGGAACAACACTTGTGGGTCAGTACTCACTCCAACAGAAGCCATCAGCAGGGTCCAGGGCAGGTCCAGCGGAAACTGGTGAGCTGGGCTCTTCCAGGAAAGTGGGCTGCTTGCAGAATTAATATCCCAGTAGCTTAACATGAATTTAACAAACTGACCCTTGATGTCCACTTCTTAGTCCTTTGTACAAGGGAGAGCGAGCATGTGCAGCCTTAAGGGCTCTCCTCACAGGTCTCAACAGCAGGTGTAGTTCTTCTTCTGTCTTCAATTGGTCAGGTAGTGCTCTGAAGAGGGGACCAGGATACTACATTTATGCTTGGCACTAGCCTGTAGATCAGGGTGACTCCTGGACTCTGTTAGGGGTGCTGGGTTGAAGTTTGCTGGTGCCTGATCCTTTCTGTGGCATCAGACACATATCTGAAGGACCTAAGAGGGATTCTCTAGCCACTCCCGAGTCCTTTGTAGGATCGAGCCAGTAGGATGGCACATTGGAGCAGCTAAGAACAGTTATCACTGCCCCAGCCCCTCCCTAACTATGCCCAACACATGGCCAACAACTCGGTCTAATTTGTCTGTTGGTGGAGAGGGAGGTGGAAGAGAGGGTGGGTGATGGAACTGGCACTCTCTGTTTGGCTGAGGCAGTACCTCAGCCAGGCAGACCCTACCACTCCCATCAGGGTGGGTGATTACGCATACTGTATAACCTGCGCTCACCCTTGGGTGGCTTGGCACTAAGAAGTCAGGCTTACCACAGAGGAAATTTGTAAAGCATTGGCACAGCACTCACTCATGATAAATACCATGAGCGTCACACACACAACAAAGAGTTGCACATTCCGTACTTCCCTGGTCATAAGGCACTATGTCTGGTGCACGTCAATATTGGTCGCACCAGACAGTTCCAGTCACACACACAGGAGCAAGTTCAGCAATCCCTCAAGAGGAAGAATGAGGAAGTACTGTGGTTACGCCCCCATCTCCGAAGGACGCAACCTGTGAATTAGACACCACATGCAATGAGCATGCAGTCGGCGTGTCGCACAAGAGAGATGCAGTGGGCCATGCTGGGTCCCGCAACTGGTGAATACGCTCCCCACCAATGAGACACTTATGTGTGCCAAGGTCCCCATGCTGCAGGGGCCACATGCCTTAGATGCGGGCCAGACTTTGGGGCTCGGCACAAGGCAATCCAGTCTCCAGACACAGTTCTTAGTTACATGCCCATGCTGTGCTACCAAGTGGAATCTAGCAGACAATGTGGCCACTTGAGAGGGCACCCCGCTTCAGGTGTCACAGGTAGATGGTGCGGGTCCCTCTTAGGAGATCTTTGATGTCCCTGAGACCTTTGAAAGAACAAGGGGCAAGTTCAACAAGCCCTTGGAGAGCACACTTCAGGGTGTCACACAGCAGCAGGTAGTCGCCCCAGGCCAGGCACTATTCAGGAAGGGCACGGGGTCCCTTTCAATGACAGTAATCCTCCTTGTGTGCAACAGAGTTCTCTGGCAATGTGCACCACGTAGTTTAAGGTTCTCTGGTTCCACATCTCCACAAGCGTATCTCACCCCATGCTGAACTATGGCCCCAGTAGTTATACTGGAGTGTGCCTTTGAGGTTTCAGTGGTTCAAAGGGTCTGCATTTGAATCACAGATGTCTCCCGTAAATGTCAGTCCTGCCTGCCATGAGGCCATGGAATACAGATATTTCTCTTTAGTGGGGCCATGACCTGGCTCCAGAGGCCAAGTGTCAAAACCTCTTCCTCCAATCTTTCCAGCCGGCCCGCAAATGGCAGAGGTTTGTCGTTCCAGTTGCATGACCAGTGTTTTATAGCTGTCACTGGGGAATGCTCTGATGTGCTTCCCCGACCTCCAGTGTGGACTGCAGCCATGCACCAAGGCACACAAAGAGTTTTAGAGCACAGAAATGCCCACTTTTTAGTAGTGGCATTTCCACATGAATTATGACTATGCCAACTTTACCACTGGCAAGGGGTTGTCGCTGCGAATCCAATGATAGGAAAGATCATGAGGCTGCTGCACTACAATCCACTATTGCAGCCTGAAGTGATTTTAACCATTTCCTCATGTTAGCATATAGGAAGAGCAAACCTCATAGATAGTGAAAACACACATAAGTATTCCTCAGTACCTGGGCAATGGACACACATATGGACCTGCCCTGTATTTTACCTACCACTCGCTTCACCCCTTAAGACATACCCTCGGGGTACTCGGGTGGAAGTGAAAGGTCCTCTCAAGATGGCTAGTGACTTAAACAGGCCAGTCTCAGTAAATGCCCAATTGTGCGCATCAGCCTGTAATGGCAGGCTGGACACATATTTAGGAGCACCATTGGTGCGAGGGTGCACACCAGCCTCCAATGGTGTGCTGGACCCATGCTTAGCACACCCTCGGCCGAACACCATTGGGGCAAGTGCGCACACCAGCCTGCACTGGCAGGCTGGACCCAGGTCTTAAACAAGTGGGCACCCACTGCCAGCCATGGTAGACCTGACCGACGCTTTAGAAACCTCAAGTGAGCACCACTTCCTAACGTGTGTAGGAAGGGTGCATACACTTACACACTTCACTTACATTGGGAAAGTGCCCCAGACCCTAAGGCCCTCACAAGAGAATCAGTCACACCCGGGAAATGTCCCATAGGGAGGGCTGACCCCCTAGGTAGGGAAAACCCACATGGGGGTTCATCCCTATCTGGGCAGTGAACACACAGATGTACCTACCCAGCCACTCACCTACCCCGGTTTGGTGGTGGTGAATGGCCACCTCAGGGTTGGCTATGGAGTGAGACTGGCCAACCTTAGTATGAGATATTTTTGACAGGCTATTCAGGTGGGTGGCACAGTCAGTGTGGCATCCTCCTATTAGCCGGTGTCGCACCTGCCCTGGGTATGTGGTGTACCTTCTTACAGGGCACTCAAAGGTATGACACCTAAACCAATCAAGTAAGCACCTTATCCTGACATGTTCAGGAAGGGCACACACACGTTCCTGCTGCTGTACAGTGGAAAAGTGCCCGGAGTTCCAAGGTCAGGTAAAGAGAGTTTGCAAAAACCAGGAGGACAGTAAACAAAATGTTTTAGGGAAATCTCCCTAAGAAGGGCCATGTCCAACAGTGGGTGAGGTGTTAGCTGAGCTCCTTTCACACCTCCCATCACACTCATAGAAGTAATCAGTCAGGAATTGGGCACTGGAAGGGGAGGAAGTGGTATTGTTTCTAGTACCTCCCTTTTCAATTTTCTCTTCCTGATTCACTTCATACAGCTTCCTGTGCTCACAATGCTTCTCTGTTTGAGACAATCATTATGAGAGCAAGAAGCTGTGTGTCTGTACCGTGCAAGGAGTCAGAAAATGCTTGAATTTCTTTAGCCTAGGAAAAAATCCAAGCAATGTATGACTTCTGTCTGGGGCACAAACAGACAGTTATGTGACCGTCAAGTAGACAGACACTGCTTGGATTAAAACACTCTAAATAGTGTTTCACTCCTTTCTAGGGTATAGGCACATTGTTCAGTGACCCAGCAGGAAGCCAGACACTGTATGGATTTTTCTCACCATACGGGAAAAAAAACTAAATAGCATCTGACTTCTTTCCTTTTAGCCAACTGTGCCTACTGCCATGAACCCCTGGAATCTGGACACAAAGTCAAAGGCCATCAGCCATAAAATAACATCCTCCAGTGGCTCCAATCCCCTGGCAAAATGCCCAATATAGCAAATAAACAGCCAAGAATGCAGTGCAGGATTTATGTTAAGGAAGCAGTTTGTGCTAGATGAAAACTGAAGATGTGCATTAATTGCTGTGAGATTGCACCTTCATCAACCTTAAGCACAAAACAATTTGCCCACGTTCTTTTAAGATACTACTCACAAGCAACCTTCCCCGCTACCTAAGCACTGTTGGCCAAAATGACTTTGAGAATCAGGACCATTGCATGCAGTTTATGAATTGTCCCTTATTCCAGGCGGCTGCAAGAGATGAGTATACCACATGCTTACAGGTTGCAAAGGCCCTGTGTTTATTAATTTCACTTATTAGTATGTCCCTCTGTTCTTGCACAAGGTGGTGCAATTTTTGAGAAAAATAATGTTTGAAGCATACTCCTAGCGGATCCAAATGCTATGATCAGGCGAAATCATTGTAAATTATTAAACACTGTGAACATAAATAATCTGGGAACATACTAAACTTTATTATGTGTTAGAATGAAGCGTCACAGGAATTGTGTTTTTAAGACCTTTGATTGGTGTTACAAAACCAAACCATGCTGATGTGAGTGATCAGTCCATCATCCTAAATGCAATTGAATATGTGTCTTTTGGGAAAGAAAGCGAGAACAGTACACAATCCACTTTCCATCTGAGGAAGCACGCTCTTTAAATTTTCAAGTTGTGGTATCTATTACAACTGATGCCATATGGTGCAATGAGTGTCTACTTATAAATAAACGTTGTTTATAGTCAGTACTTAATTTGTATTAGAAAGTGTGCTGGTGCCCAAAACTCTGCCCAGAAGCCCGTGGCTGGGGCAGTTAAATTCGTCACACTCAATACCAAGCCAAGTCTGTAGTCTTGAATCCACCTCACAGTGCTTAATTTGTAAAAATGTAGGTGCCAGGGCCCTTCTCTGGAGGCCACTGCAGCCTGTATCATCCATTGCTCCTGTCAACATTGCCAATGACAGTACCAACACAGCTACTAGCCATCACACTCCAAGTGTGACAATTCAGACTATTCCAGGCCACCCTCAGCTATAATTTTGGTATGAGAGACAGGTATTGCTCTTTCTTTTTAATGTATATTGACTTATTAAACACTGTTGTTGTGCTAATTTCAAAATTAGACAGACAGCACCACCAAGTGGTGGACAGTCACTTGAGCCGGTGCTGACAAGTAAGTGCTGGTGCTGAGCACCGGAAACCACCAGCTCAAATTAAGCACTGCCACCTCAGACCTCTACCAGACTCTCCCTGCCCCTTTACCTCACTCTTGTGAGTTCCTGCTCTCCCTTTATGACTGTTTTCCTCCTTTCTCTTCCTCCTTCTTTTTGCTTTGTTTGCTTTTCCCTCTTTTGCTCTCTGTAAATATCTGGTGCAGAAAAATAAGTGCTGGTCCCCAAAAATGTGCCCCAGTGTCACCCACCAGCAACCACCAGCTCAAATTAAGCACTATATAGTGTAAAACTCTAGAACAAAGAATAACAAGTAGAATTTCATCTTTCCATATTGTCAATGCAAGGGTTAACGTTTTGCTAATCAGAGTACAAGAGAAACGTCCCGTTTTCCGTTACATTCATTAAAGCCTATTTTTATCAAGCAAAGGAAACAATAATTCCCTTTTCTATGGCCCTGCTCTAATGAATAACTCATGAATCATAATTTTGTTAAAAATATGCATGCATTTTGCTGACACTGTAAACTGCCTGCCTAGTTTTCCAGTGTCCTATGTTTGAACTGCTTTACATAGGAAAAATACTATATTTTCAATGACAAATTAAATCTGTATATTTTTCTTCAGTCGCACTACAGAAGATACATAACGGTGGTGCTCGTTTATATTTAAGGATGCTTTAAAGGTTCCTGGTTAATCCAGAGTGAATTAAAAAAATTACAATTAATGGGTATTCATATTTTTCCACTAAATATAACTGATAGCAACTTTCCTCAAGAAGTAGTTTTGGGTAATTGCGGGAGCCATTTGCAAGCATGTCGATGAAAACATTTCTGCTTCAGCTGTTTCTCATGCATTTTACATGAGAGTGTTTATTTCCCTCAAAAAGTGGCATATTTGAAGAAATATCTGTTTTGCAAAGAAAATGAAACCACTTTGGGGGAAATGGAGCTTTGGGATAGAGGGAGTTTGGGGCAGAGTGTTGGTAGCATCCCATTGTCCACATATAAGTGCAAAGTACTCTGAATAAAAGGAATTTATGAGGGGAGCCCTTGCCCACAGAGTGGCATCACTATAACTGAGGAAGGACAGTTGGTGGATTTCTTGTGTGCATGGAAACAAGTTCATTACTGTGTAGAAGCCATGTACCTAGGGGTTACAAACACACCGAGAGGCATTCCAAGTGTGTTTGGAATCCTTGCTTCTAGGTAAGCACTAAGGCCCCGACGAGACAATATAATAGTAGAAACTCTCATCTGGAAGTGAACCAGTATGTAGAAACTAATTCGCGAGGGAATAGATGCCTGCCAATTAAAGCAAGTCCCCATGAAGACATCTATTCTGTGGGGGTATCTTGCCAGGTAAAGGGGGGCGCCAAGCCACCAATGGAAAAACAGCAGTGTATGTGCGGTGGGTGGGGGTTCTCATCCTTACTGGCAGAGGGACAGCAAGCCTTGTGCGGCAGCTGCTGAATTGGAATACTCTCAAACCTTCCACTTGTCTGAGCGAACTGCCCTCTGATGTGTGCTTTGCCCTTAACTGTAGTATCAATTCTGTTACATAGCCTGCCACATCCATACTATGGGCCCAATTACGATGGCGGACAGACTTCCGTCCGTCGGCCATTGTTTCGCATTTGGGACCGCCTGCCTACAAGGCAGCGGTCCCAAAGGGCTAATTATGATGCAACCGCCACCGCGGCGGTCGCATTGCCTATATTTTGTATTGCGGCGGGTGCTGCGGTCTGCAGCACTCGCCACAATACAAAACAGACACCCCACATATATCCCTGCACTACGTGGCAAGCACCATGCGGTGCCTGCCACATGGTGCAGGGATATGGTGCCCCCCCAGGTCCCGTGTATGTGGACCAGAGGGGGAAGGGGGGCCCGCTAGGGGCCCCCAATGTCCCGTTCCGCCAGCCTTTTCATGGGGGCTCACTGCCATGAAAGGGCTGGTGGAAAGGAACATCATAATGCCTACGGCGGTGTCTGGGAGGCCCTGCCACCATTGAAGGCATTACTCTGCCTCCGATGGACTGACGGGCTCCTTGAGCCATTCAAATGTGGCGGGTGGTGAAGTTGTTGAAAATGGCGGAGAGACCGCCACCAACAGGCTGTCGGTGGCAGTCTCCCCGCCATTGTAATCAGGCCCTACAAATCTATATCCTGATATTAACACTGACAGATGCTCCGTAAGATATAGGCCCATTTCATCAAGCTGTTTAAAGCGGTTTTCTAAAGTAGGTGCCTATTACTCGTGAAAAAGCAGGAGTACACAAAGAGCAAATTACATCTGCTGAAAGAAAAATGTTTGGGAATCAGCCAGTAACGTTTTTTTTCCTTTCTACAACACCAAGGGGCATATTTATGCACAAGTCGCACAGTGCAGCAAGTCACATTGGTGCGCTGCATGGCAGGAAAAGGGCAGGAATGCTCTGTATTTAACACATTACAGCACCTTCCTGCCTTTTCCCAGCACTGGCGCACAAGGTCCCACCTAGCGCCAATGCAGGCGCTCTTGGACCATGGCGCAAGGGTGCCCTCCATTGTAAGCAGGATTGTTTTTGTGCAGAATGGACACCTTCAGGCACAGAAGCAATCCCTTGAGGCATTTTCAGTTTTCTATGTGTGCTGCAGAAGAAGCACATATAGAAAGAGGAAAAAACGAGGAGAAATAAAGATGTTTCCCCTCGATTTGTCTCCCCTGGGAAGGCAAAGCATTTTGGCACATTACCAGGTCTAACAGTATTGGCAAATATAATATGGTATACGTCAAACTCCAGGGGTTTTGCGTGGGAGGAACATCCACACCCAAGCTATGGAAGGCCTACCTGGGGCAGAGTAACAGAATGCAGTGATTTGCGCTGCATTACTCTGCATTTTTCAAGCCACTTAGGGCCATGCAAGGTGCGTGGCTTGATTAATCACATTTTAGTGGTGCGTCGCAAATGCATTCTGTTGCATGGTGCAAAAGCAGCGCAACCAGTACATAAATATGGCCCTCAGTAAACAAATCCACAGTCATTACAGATAGACTATAAAGCTGTCAGTGGCACAGGCCCTTCTTCATTGGCTATGCATAGACTGCTTTTTAAATGTCTTTAATTGCCAAATACGTAATAAAATTTTAAGACACAAAAAACCTCTGAGATCCTTACAAACCATGTTAACATTAGGCAATTTAAAAAATATACAGTTAGAAAGTTTCAGGCCAGACACACATGAATGAAAAGAGACTCACAGTATTCCTCTCACGCTTCGATAACATCTCAAATGCAGTCATTTTCAAGCAGAGATTAAAGAAATTCTACAGACAATGAGGGATAGATGTACGACGGTTTTTAGTGTGTGCACACGGGTTTTAGACCCGTTTGCGCATGCTAAAAACCTTGGGCCCATGTACAAAACCTATTTTGCGACTCGCTAATCAATTAGCGCTTGCGACTCACTATTAGGAAGGGGCGTTCCCTTCCTAATAGCGACTCATGAGCCATGTATTAATGTTTTGCAACAGCAATTGCGGTCGCAAAACACTTGCAAGTTACCACCTACTTCAAGTAGGTGGTAATGCAATCGCAAATGGGAAGGGGTCCCCAGGGGACCCCTTCTCCTTTGCAAATGCATGCGTAAATATTTTTTAAGGGCAGGCAGTGGTCCCAGGGACCACTGCATGCCCGTAAAAAATTAAACGAAAACGTTTCATTTTGATTTTTTTAAATGCATCCCGTTTTGCTTTAAGGTAAACGGGCTGCATTTGAAAAAAAAAAACTGCTTTATTTAAAAGCAGTCCCAGACATGGTGGTCTGCTGAGCCCAGCAGGCCACCATCCCTGGGAGGGCCAGCCATTCCCAATGGGGTCGCAAAATGCAAGTGCCTCATTAATATTAATGAGCCTCGCATTTTGTGACCCCATTGGGGATCGCAATCAGTGTCTCTGACACTGTTGTGCATAGTAAATTGCGACTCGCAATTTGCGACTCGCAATCAAGCGCAAATTGCGAGTCGCAATTTACTATGGTCACACATCTGGCCCCGAATTTGTCCCTCCCTGAAAAACAGCTTGCACAAGCTCAGGGTGAAGAGAGCTTAAGAGCATAGCGTATACATGAGAAAAGTAATCTCTTTTTAGCTAAGCACACTATTTGGAGCACTAGGGATCATCAAGCAAAATGATCATTAAAATGTATTGCAATAGGGAATGTTAAATACCGAAAATGGGTATTCAAAGAGTTAAGGAGTATTGATAGAAATCACGACTAACAGGACTCTCAATTTGGAATCAAAATTAAATTCTAGTCACTAAACTGTGCATACTGCATTGCTTGCCCACTAGATCAATACGCTTCTAAATCTGGTGTCTCTAACGAAGGAACACACAACATCTTAGATTACATTAACTGAAAAATGTATAGTTTGTTCTCAGAGGTGTCAGCCGGAAGTGGGAAGAGGATGCAATCAAAGGCACATAAGGTAATTTTAAATAGGTCTCAGGAGAACATTTAAAACCAACATGGAAGTCGTGTATCTAGATTTATCATCTTAAAGTTGGTGCAGTCTTAAGCGCCTTGGATATTATAAGCCGATATCATATATGCCACCGCCCTGCATTTAAAAATGCATGGAGATCATGTATCTGGATCAAACTTCTTAAAGTGATTCTTGTCCCTCCTCACAAAACGTAGGGAGACAATTGAGGTAGGATTTCAGCTTCTGCCCAAGCACAATTCTGACAGCTTCTGCTCTCTTGTGGCTATCTATACAACGTGAAGGATTTATTTTATTTTTCATTTATTAATTTATACAACACAAAACATTGTTTTATTTCTCATTCAAGATGTTGTTTTGCTTGTCATTTATTTATTTTCTAAAGAGTGCCCTAGAGCCAAAAACCATAAGGGAGACAGTTAGCTGAGAGAGCAGTAAGGAGGCGTCTCAATACTAAATAGAAGAGTTTGCACGGCCGAAGCGCTGCCTCAGAGATACTGGCAATGCAGCAGAGAACACACTGTCAGTGGTTTTATGAGTGCCCTAGATGAGCATCATCTCCATGGCAGTCCCCCCCTTAATTTTCTTCGTCAACCTGCCCAGCAACTCTGAGCAGAGATGAACCTTCCTGTGTGTTTCATTCAAGTGTGGCTCCTCCGCTATGGTGAAGGAGCGTCGCCCCACTGCTGAAATGCAGCAGACAGAAGAAAATTAAAATGACAGTAAAACTATTTTATTGTCGTTCTATTTTTCACATCCAGTTGCAAAGTCTAGGGCAGGGCAGGCCATGAGGCAGCGTCAGCAGCAAAGGGAGGAGGAGTGGTCGGCACTGAAAGTGCACATGTCGGTTTGTCCGCCTGTCTTAGGACGACCAAACCGACATGCGCACTTGGATATTTCCCAGCTGATTCCCAGAGATATCCACAGTACTCAGGGGCACAAGCTCCCAGTTCCTGTTGGATGATGAAACCAGCCCACTCGGCCCAATCCCAGCGCTTCTTTCATGCTGGGAGCAATAGATTTAAAGAAGCGCTTGGATTGTGTGGGAAGTCTGGGAGCCTGTGCTCATGGGAATTGCAGTGCCGGGAGCAGAGGAGCAGTGAGACGCAGCACAGGAGCAGAAGATCGCAGCGGTAGGCAACAAAAGGTAATTCTATATTTTTTTTATTTCTTTTCCCTGCGCTGCCCCCCCACTTCAGATTGGCAGCAAATAGAACAGTACATAGTAAAAAATTAAGTGAAACAATACAATACAGTACAGTCTAACATGTGGCAGTCATGAATTTGAAGATAGTTGCCTAAATGGTACAGGAACAGATTAAAATATCAACTTGTATGTACAGGAAAAAATGTTTAAAAGTATCAATAAAAATTGTGGGCTCTGCTTTTCGCACGATCTGTAAGAAACCCCATCAGTTGCAAGGGAGCTGCAGGAAGGTACTCTGTCATGGGATTACTCATTCTCTCCGGCACTTGATGCTTCTGGAGAGTGCCTCCCGAAGTCGACTCCGGCTAATTTAGTTGCTCCAGTAAGGGTGGAGGAAGCTTCGCTGAATGCTATATATAGCAAAGTATTATGGAGCACCGTGAAGAGAAAAGATCAGAAAGTCAGAGAACCCAATCTGACTGATGCAAAATGCAGAATGTCATCCGCAGTGTCGCAAAACCTTGCTCTGAATTTGCTGAACGGATTGGGGAGGCAGAAAATCGTATTTCCACACTAGAAGATGAGCTGATGGCCCAAAGAACTCTGACTGATCTGCTTAAATCCCAGAAGGAAGATACCCAGTGGAAGCTCACTGAGTTGGAGAACCATCAGCGACGGAATAATCTCAGAATACTCAGGATACTCAGGATTCCGGAGGGCGTCGGAGGCTCAGATGTCCGCAAGTTCTTGGTCAACATTTTTTTGTAGGCCTTTCCGGAACTAACTGGTTCTGGTATCGTGAAGTGCAGAGGGCGCATCCTTTCCCATTCAAAATCCATGCTCGACCTGGTCAAGAGGCTGTAAAACCCAGGGCTCCGTTAATTTCTTTGAATACTTTTCTGGCACAACAAGCATTGTACGATCTTGCAGGGCCAGATAGGAAAAGGTCTGGGAAGGGTAATGAGTTATTTGTGCAACCTGACTATTGTCAGGCTACTGTAGAGAAATGGTGGCAACTTAGACAGTTAATCTCAGCGTTTCAGAGTAGAGGGGCCCAGGTATTTCTATTAAATCCTGCCAAGGTCAAGGTTGTCCTCAAGAATAAAACCCATTTTTTCCTCTCTCAAATCAGAACCAAAGAGTTTTTGAAGACCTTAGAGTCCTAGGCAATATGCTTTTTGGGAGTATCCATGAATGGGTGTGGGGTGGGTGGCTCCATAGAGTGGGAGGAGGAATGATGGAGTCTTGGGGGTGGTCCGGGTGGGTGGAAGGGGCGGTGTGGGTTGTGGAGGGGGGTTGGAGGGCTGGCACAGAGTGTTTTGGGTGGGGTTAAAAGAAGCCATTTCATGATAAGGAGCAAGCTAGAGAATGATGAACTGTCATGCAATTCTGAAAGGCTATTTGATGTTGTATTCTTTCACTCTTTGCGCTCATGTTACTCTAAGGAAGGGAGGAACGGGACTTTGTTTTCTTGATGTTTTAACTGATGCCTGTGGATAGAATTCGCATCTGCTCTATCAATATATGTGGGCTCAATGACAGAGCAAAAAGACATAGAGTAGCACTGGAAATAGGTACAATTCAGTCAGATATCGTCTGCATACAAGAAACCCACATCCCATGGGCGAAGCGTAGGGTTCGGACTGATTTGGAATACACTCTTCTAGCCTGCACATCTCAGAATATCTCAATTTGAGGTGTGGCCATCCTTAATAGACATCTAATTTGCACTGCTGGCAGGGTTCTATCAGATAGCTACGGCCAGTGGTTGACTGTAGAATGTTGTATCGGCATAACTAAATTTACACTCTGCTCGGTATATGGCTCAAATGTCGATGAGGCGCAAGTTTTCGATTTACTCAACCTGGAGCTTGCATCTTGGCCAGCCCTTCTGATCTTGTGTGGGGACCTGAATCTAGAAGTATCACATATTCAAAAGATAAGTGGAAGCTACACTGGTAGGAAACCCAAGGTCTATAGGGCACTACGGCGCTTAGTTATAGACCATGGCCTAATAGATGTTTGGGTGAAAAACAGGCATCCTGATCCGGGGTTCACTTTTTACTCATTTCCGCATAAAACATTGTACAGATTGGATTACTTGTTTATGTCTTCTAGCCATGTGGCTGGGGTCAAGATAAACTCCTTTCTGAGAGTCTTTTCAGACAATAATCCTTTGACACTTGACATTGTGCTAGATGGATTTATCAGACCTCGAGGCTCTTTTAGCTTTGACAGAAAGTTGTTACTTGATACAACCTTTGTCAGCCACTTTAGAGAATGGTTAACACATCTCTTACAATTCAATTGCAATACTGCTGCCAGTCCGATTGTTTGGGATGCTCTAAAAGCTGTAACAAGGGGGGAGGTTCTCAGCTTGGGACTGTTCTTGCAGAAGCAGAAAAAAAGAGCTATTCAGGGACTATTGGACGATCTAGTTCAGGCCGAACTTAGGCTCACTAAGGGACTACAAAATAATCAGGATATCACTAAGGCGCAGGAGCTAGTCATGGTTTCTAAGGCTAAAATTAGCCAGCATTGGAGTTTGGAGGCTGCTGGCAAATATTCACTATACACTATACAAAAGAGAATGTTATGAATACGGCGAGACCACTGGTACATTTTTGGCCAGATGGATTAGGCAAAAAGAGGTGGGGAGGAGTAAAGCTGCTATTAAGGACCCGTCTGGCAGACTAGTGGAAACACCAGTGGAGATTATGTCTGTTTTTAAGAATTTCTATAAGGAATACAGAAGGATTTGTAAGCTCTAAAGAGGGCTATGAGGAAATGTTTGATGATCTGGACAGCAGTAGGCTTACGAAGGAAGATCAAGCCCTCCTAGATGTCCCTATTCCACTGGAGGAGATCTGGGAAGCCATCTGCTCATTGGCACAGGGCAAGGCAGCCCGCCCTGATCAGCTTCCTCGAGTTTTATAAAACCTTCTTCTCGGAATTGCGCAATGATATGCTGAGTACTTTTTTAGCCACTCAGCAGGTTCTGGCTCCCCCTTCCTGGGATCTGGCAGATATTGCTATTTTCAGAAAGAGGGAATACCACCCACACTGCCAGGTTCATATAGGCCTATATCTTTGCTGAATTGTGGTGGCAAGATTTATGCAAAGAGTTTGGCCAGCCGCTTAGCCAAGGTTATCACCCTGCTACTGTCATGCAGATGATATGGTTTTATCCCAGGAAGAGGCACGGTCAATCATATAAGACGGGTGGGGACACTCTTTGATCTGGCTAACATACAGCAAGCTCCAATGGGTTTGATCCTACTGGACACCGAGAAGACGTTTGACTGTGTCTCCTGGGATTTTCTTCAGGCAGTGATGCGCTGGCTAGGGTTTGGCGATGGGTTTATAACAGACGTCAGGGCTATGTATAGAATGCCCACTGCTAAAATCTGTGCAATGGGTCTTCAATCAGATTCATTTTCTATTTCTAGAGGTACAAGACAAGGGTGCCCCTGCTCCCCCCTCCTATTTGCCGTATACATTGACCCTTTCTTAATGTATTGGAACACAACACGATCATCAAGTCTATCTTTCATAGGCAAGATGAGTTTCAGGCATTTGCATATGCCGATGATATAGCTATTGTTACTCCAGAACCAGTTATGGCACTAGCTGAAATTGAGAGGGTGGCCAAACAGCTTGGATCGGTATCGGGCTATAAACTAAACGCAACTAAAACACAGATCGTTTGCACTGAACAAGCTTATATGGAGGATCCAAGGGTGGTCGATAAGGCAGTATATTTAGGGATCAAAATAAGATCCTGTCTTGACAAATTGGTAGAGGTAAATTGGCTACCTCTTCTTGGGAATATTAAAAGGGAGCTTGATAGAGTTGAATGTCTGCATCTATCACTGGTTGGAAGATGTAACGTTCTAAAAATGAGAATTCTGCCAAAAGTTTTATATTTTTTCTGAGCTGTCCCTCTAGAACTTAATGAAAATCAGCTTCAAAGACTACAGGCGATTTTCTCCTGCTTTATTTGGAGTTGGAAAAAACCTTGAGGAGCCATGAAGGATATGACCCATCTCAAAAATCGGGGTGGATGGGCAATTCCCAATTTTACACTCTATTATTTGGCTTATTTTGTACAGAATATGGGCATTTTGATAAAGGGGGAGGGACAGTATAGATGCAGCCGAGGCCCCATTCATATATCAAATGATGCTGGGGACAGCAGCAAAGGGATGCCTGTTGAATAATATTAGTTACTATAAAAAAAAAAAATAGATTTAAGGTCCTGATAGCCGCCTACAAAGTCTGGAAGCAAGTCAGACGATCTCTTCAGCTGGGGCTAATCTGCTATTATACACCGTCAGCCTCTTTAGTATTGCCCCCCCATCTTTTGGGATAAAATGATGAGAAGATGGAGGTCTAAGGGGATAAGTAGATTAGGTGACTTCTTCACCGACTCCCAAATCAGCTCCTTCTCAGAGTTGCAGAATAATTTTAGGCTCTCACAATCTGATTTTTTTAAGTTTCTACAAGTGCAGGATTTTTTGATCAGAAAGAAAAACTCTCTGGGCATGATGATAAAGCAACCCCTAATCGAAGCAATTTGCATGATAAACAGAATTGGGGTATTGTATAAATGGCTCTTAGATGCTCAATTAGATGATTTGGAGATCCAGAATCAAAAATGGAATTCAAGACTTAATCGGGAGGGAATATTACTCCAGGATTCGATTGACATGGCAGATGAGATCTTGATCTCATCGAATCTTCGGGCACAGCATTATAAAACTATCTTTAACCTGTATTACACCCCAGCAATGATAGCTAATTGGGGAGGTAAAGCAGATGGTAAATGTAAATGCTGTGGGTGTGAACAGGCAGAGATTCTTCATGTGTCTTTTCTGTGCCCGAAACTCGGACTGTTAATCGAGGGGATAGAGCATTTTCTGACTGATACTATCAGTACACCTGTCATTTTTACACCCTCATTGATGTTGCTCGGTATAATAGATGAGACGCTGTCTAATCAATCGTTATGGGAAGGACGGTACCTGCTGTTTGTAGCAGCTGCTGTGGCCCTATTATGTATTGCATCTAATTGGGTTAATAGAGAGCCTTCATCCGTTGAAATGTGGAGGGCCAGATTTTTGGCAATTTATAATCTGCAGTTTAGTCTTTATACCTGGAAGGGATATAGAAAACAACAACTAGGGAAAATAATCTGGGGGAAATTGCCTGAACGTGTGAATCAGTAGGAAATGTGGCTGCCTCTACGAACTTGATAGTGGTTTTAAGGATATGTTTATTCTCACTGTGTTCTTGTATTTTATCTTTAAATCTCCATAGCAGTCAATGAATCATTGTTTATTTGTTTATAGCCAGATATTCTTCGCCATCATGCTTTGTATATATCTCCATGTAGACCTCGTTTTCTCTTTATATTTATCTGCTTTTCATTGTTAACTCATGCACGGCATGTTCTCAATAACTTATGTATTACTGTTTTCTCTTTTTCATCGAATGGCTTAATAAAAAAATAAAACAAAAATAAAAATTGTTGCAATCAAATTTGAAAAGAAGAGGATACAATCAGTAAGCCACATGGAATTAAGAAAGGGAAAGTGCCTTTCTCCAGAGCATCCACATAGCCCCCAGAACGTAACTACTGGTATGGCAAGTGGTAAGCTGCAGTCCGATCTCAAGATACGAAGAGCGGCCATATGGCTATACTGGTGTAGACACCTGCTGGTGGGAGCTAACCAGAGTCTATGGGTCCAGGCGTAGGCTTAGCAAGCAAAGAAAACATGTGTGACACTCTCCACTGATCACCTGAGGAGTGCATGCAGGGTAGATGTCAGTAGCCCCAACAGTCCAGCTCTTGGTGAAAGCACTCAGCAGGAGAGTGCCCACTCTAAATTGAAGATATAACTTTCTATCAATAGAGACAGTCACATGCTCCCAATATGACTCATACCATCTCAAAGGCTTAAATTCAAGCAATTCTCTGACCAATTTAGAGGAGTCAGCCCTTCTGAGGTTGTTGGCCTCTGTAGCTGCCCAGTAAAGCTTCTTCAAGCAGTTTTTTTTATACAGGAAACAAGTAGTGGAATAGGTTTGGTGTAAGAGGCCCTAAAGTCTTTAAGAATTGCCTCCATGACTTGATTTAGTTTTAGGGCATGAAGGAGCATATGCATAAGACACTGGCAGAACGCGGTGTTATGCCAAAATTGGTAACGCCGTGCTCCGTCAGTTTCAAAACACAGGGATGTGCCTTATTTACAAAAATACGGTGCAACCCTGACTTTCCCCTAGTGCTGGCACTAAAGAAGCTGCCTTGTGCCAACGCAGGCACCCTAGCACCATTTTGCTAGGGTCCCTGCACTGCAGGAGTAATTGTTTATGTGCAGGAAGGGACACCTTCCTGCACATAAACAATCTTAACCGGGGATTTGCTCTATCCATGTGTGCTGCATAATGCAGCACACGTGGAAAGAGCAATATATGAGGAGAAATAAAACAGTTCTCCTCGTATCATCTGTTTAAGACCAGGTATTTCCTGCTCTTATTTTTGGACATGTCCCATACCTTGTAAATATGGGGCAGTGTCAAAAAGCAATGGGTGTTGCGGCGGAACGCCCACTGAAACACCCATTGCCCGCCCCTTCCAGGCTAAGTGCTGTGTGAATAGGGGCATTATTTACAAGGTAAAGTGGCTTAACGGCGTCTTGTAAATAAGATGAAGGAATTAACGCCAGCAGAATGTCACAAAAAGTGATGTTCTGGTGGCGTTAACTCCTTGTAAAAATGCCAGAGGTTTCCAAGACATGTACCCATTAAAAGTAATACCCAAATAAGTAAAACTATCCACTGTCTCAAGAGGTGCCCCCCAATACTATGCCCTTCTTAAAAGATTTGTAGGGGCTAAACGTCATCAGCTTTGTTTTAGTGATGTTGATCTCCAGGCCCCTAGTGCGGCACAACTCCTCGAAGTGTACCCAGCGTTTCTGTAACTTGCTCGGCGTCTTGGAGACCAGTCAGTCACTAATGAGTCCTGTCAGCATTTAAAACACGTACACACTGCTATTATGTTCAAAGCCATGAAAGGTCATGTGACATTATATGTAATTATGAACATCTGATAATGCTGTGCACAACTTCTTCGACTCAATCAAATTGTTCCATTGTTAGCCCAACGCCCTTTTGGTCGAAATCCTGTTTTTCCTGTGCTTTTGCTGATCATCTTGCAAAATGTGCTCTAGGCAATAATAAACTAATGAGATTTAGAGACTTAAATGCTTGAATGGATGGATAGAGCTGATTTAGAAAATTAATGGAGCTAGACTTCGAGCTAAAATATATCCACCAAAGCCGGTGAGTGGTTTTCTCACAAAGCTGGGCATAGGCTGGGTTTGATTTTATCTTTGTTAACCGAGTACTTGTCTTGTTTCCTCTTTTATTTTTTAGATCTGACAACTCTGCAGTTCTATTCAGGAGTACCATTACTCCACAAATTACTCATGCATACACAGACACTCTAGTAAATACCAGTATATTAGAAGTTTAATTGATATACTTTCATCTGGTACATTGTTTACTGTTATCACTCAAGATACAATGGGTGCCGGGATAAACATCATGCCTGGATTGATTTTGGCTTGCATAAGCTCGCTCCAATGACATAATCTCTAAAAATCATATATAAACCTCAGTCTAATTTGTTGACCGTAAAAATTTAAACTGAAAATATTATACAAAATACCTAAAAATGTTTTCCAACATTATTATCATGAGGACATATTTATTTGGACTTGGTTTACCACACATTATAACACCTTTATTTATAAATTGTAGAATGGTTATTACTGAGAATGCATCATTGATCTTCCCACTTTAAATTGTTATAGGCATATTGATGGGCTTCATATTCTCGAAACCATATGGATTGCTTTTGTTCCAGTGCAAAGTACCTATGACAACATTCTGATATCCTACCAGAGAGAATTTAGAAGATTTGCAAAGTTATTGACAATAAAGCTGACATTTTCTGCACAGGGAACACATTCACCTCAATATCTAATAGATCCTTCCATTCTGTTAAATGAACTAATGGACTAGAAAGTCATTTCTAAATTGCCATATATTTTTCTGCAGCGTTCATCGCTTGTTAGTTGTATGAACTCATCGAAGGATGACATATTGTTCTCTCTTGCTGTCCTTCTATTCTGCTGTAACAAAATAATAATAATGAAAAGAAACGATGCCATAGTGGCTTCAATTATGGATAATGGATGGATGCTGCAGATGTTAGGCGCACTGTTGTGCGAATTTTTTAGTAGCCTTCGACACTCTCAGCCACACCATACTTCACTCAGCCTTCGGGGTTTTAGGATTAGATGTCAGGTGTTGAACTTGATTACATCATTTTAGTTTGAGTGCAACGTGTTACCCTTCCTCTATTTTCATCTATGGCTCACCCATGGGACACCACGGTGATATGCCTGGACACTTTCTTTTTTACAATGTATGCATTTTTCTTTTGATTAAAATAAGAAGATACTATGGGGTTAAGGTAGAATTGTTTTTGACAATGTCCAGAAGCTATTTCAACAGTAACCAAGACATTCAGGTTCAATTTATAATTTACGACCCCCTTACTCTCCTCCAGTGAAATATGTTTCTAACACCTCAAAATGAACTTCTACCAAGGTGGAGACCTTGGTGATCGTTGCTGAATTACAAATGTGGCCAATAAATATCTGGCTCTTCTCTTTGGCTGTCAATCTATAGAATTTATTTCGGATACACAAGGATGCTGACATATCTTTTCCCCCAAGAATGAAGTCACTCAAAGAAATGCTTGATACAGCTAAAATTGTTGAAACACGTTTCCTTGTCTTTTATTTACACAAAATGCTCAAGTTGACATAGCTTTTGTTTAGTCAAATTTCGATAATGATGATAGCACCTTCCTGGGCATTGAACAGTATCAACTCTACTACTTTCAGAGAGAATACAATAGTGCAACCTAACTATTTTTTACCAAGAGTGCAGGAAATATCTAACTTCCTTTTTTCGGAGCATAGTAATGTTTGTCATTTAACAAATGCCCTGACTTCAATTTTAGGTGCTTCATACATGAATCCCTGAATAGAAAGTTTAACATCATTTTACCAGGCATCGTGTAAGATCACCAGCTGGTCTACTTCTTGATGTAACCAAATGAGGAGAAAGAGAAGAGAGGTGTCTCGTCTGTTATTGCTGCTCCCTGTGGAAAGTCCTGTACATTGCACCGAGAGCAGCCTCTTACCACCTAAACGTCAGCACTAATGAACCCTAATTTGTTTCCTTAACTTTTAGCAGCTACTAGACCTTCATGGTGTTGAGTGTGTTTAATGCCATGTGTTGCAATTTGTGATGAATATCCACTGAATACGTATATGCAAAAAAAGGGGGAAGTTAGAGGATTTCTGGGCTGGGGCCACCCTCCAAAGCTTAATGTACAAATACAAAACAAAGGACCCAGCCTCTTGTGACGTGGAGTTGGTGATTTATTGTTTTCCTTTACTTAGAGGAAAAACATAGAGTTTTTCGTAAAACCCTCACCCACCAGGGTTACCCCTTGGTGGCATGCTTCATCATAGGGTCCTTCCCGTTCCGCTACGGAACGGGGCGTGCTGCGACCTAACGAATTATGCGGGAGCACTAGATATAATGACTATGTGAGGCAGCTGATTCTGCTCGGGAGGAGTGAGGTAAAGGAAGGTGCGTGTTTAAAAATACCTGATTGGTGGGTGGTACTACCTTTATTCTGACCACCAGTCGGTATGGTTAAAAACAGGGGAAAATTTAGGACTTATGGAATTTAATGTACCTAAATCCTAATGGTCGATATGTTTCTTGCCTACCCCTATGGCTATTCTTCAGGACCTAGTATTTTTTTGGTATGCCTAGTTTAACTCCTACTTTAGGTTTACTAAACCCAACTCAAAAAACGTGCTTCAATTGCACATTCATACATAAATATACAGGTGCAGTACTAAATTAATACCACCTGGTAGTCCTACTGAGAAAACGTTTTCCTGGTCAATGCCTAGGCTCCATGGTTCACCTGGCAGGGTTACCCACCAAGGGGTAACCCTGGTGGGTGAGGGTTTTACTGAAAAACTCTATGTTTTTCCTCTAAGTAAAGGAACACAATAAATCACCAACTCCACATCACAAGAGGCTGGTTCCTTTGTTTTGTATTTATCCACTGAATACACCTAAATAAAAATATAATGTCTTACAGTGGATCTTGAAAAAGTCTTAAATATTAGCAAGTAAATCTAACCATAAGATTGTATGCCTTTCAAATGTGACATAATGTTGGGACAATATTTGAAAAAACTTGTGCACTCTCTTTTGTGGTCTACAATTAATAGTAGTATGCAGTAATTATCCAGTTTATGGTTTTCCCATTTCATGAAATACATGCAGTTCAGATAATCTACAGTTTAATACTTATTTTTTTCTTACATAAATATCCTTCCACACATTGTGAGGAAAGTCAGCGCCTTCATTTCTAGCACCCTTCTGTGAACCCCAAAATATTTTTTCATTTGCTCCCTCCTGAAGTGCCACATCTTAGTGCCAAAACTTCCTTGCAGGTTATCCTAGAATGAAGCCACAAAATAGGGTGGAGGTCACACTAGACAGGGGTAAGATACATAACCACTGTAACAAGAAACAGTGAACCTGGACATTATGGAGATACCTGATAAGAAATTAGGACATATGTTACTCAACTGTCTTCTTTACAAGTGGGCATCTACTAAAAAGAAATTCCTGTTCTTCAGAATCACCTTCACTTTCACGTTCACAATGTAAATATGAGCTCAGGCAGCCACTGAAGTTCCTAACTGCAAATTTTCATCAATGCCAACATCTGAAGGCTAAACTTGAGAGATACTGGCTCTGTCGATATTTGATCTCCAGAGCACACAAGCACTTGTACTTTTACTGTGATCAAGAGGAATTTTAATGCCTTTACACAGATAGTAAGTGAAATACCAGGTATATGCCATTAAAAGAACTAGTTTAACCTCCAAATAGAAAAGTAGTCTTCTGTTACCCTCTTGTATCATGGATAGATCATAAAAAATGCTAGGGAGCCTCATAATCCCGAGTCCACACTGGGGTACAGGTCCAGAAGGGTATATCTAGACATGCTAAGGCCTTGAATAAAATAATGTAATACCTGATGAAATCAGAGAAACTCTGGGTTTAGCTCACCACAGTAGCACACAAAACATCAAGGGGCCGATTCACAAAGGGCCTCTATACTCGTGATGGGAACATCACCAATTAGCACTACTCTAGTCCACATTATCAACTCCTTCATCACGTCCACCACTCTTTCCAATGAATGAAAACTTGCAGAAGTCAACGCCATCCTCAAGAAGCCCACAGCTGACCCGAATCAACTGAACCACCTGAGACCCATCTCACTGCTCCCCTACCCAGCCAAAGTGATTGAAAAGCCATCACAAGTTACTCACAACCCACCTCGAACTCCACCACTTTCTAGACAACACCCAATCAGGATTCAAAAAGAATCACAGCACTGAAACACCAGTCATCGCGGCTACAGATGACATTCAAATCATCCTGGAGCAAGGAGAAACAGTGGCTCTAATCCTGCTCAACCTGTCCATGACCTTCAAGACTATATCCCATAACACTCTCGTCAGAAGACTCCACAAGATTGACATACAAGGATCTGCTCTCAAATGGATCTGTTCCTTCCTCACCGGAAGAACCTAAAGGGTCAGGCTGCCACCCTTCACATCAAAGACCAAGAGATTGATATGCGGTGTCCCACAGGGATCGTGCCTCAGCCCCATACTTTTCAACATATGCATGACAGTGCTCGCAAACATAATCTGATCGCAAGACATCACCGTCATCTGCTACGCTGATGACACCCAACTCATCCTCACCCTGACGGAGAAGAAAACTACCACTATGACCAACTTCACCAACTACATTACCATGGTAGCAGACTGGATGCAAACCAACTGTCTGTAGCTCCGTTCCAAGAAGAAAGAAGTACTGGTCCTTGGCAGCAAGACCTCCCTATGGGACTCCACCTGGCGGCTGCCGGAGTTAGGACCAAAACCCACAGACCATGTAAGAAATCTAGGCATCATCCTACGCGACAAGCTCAACATGACGGCTCAGGTCAATGCACTGTGAACCTCCTGTTTACACATCCTACGAATGCTATAAAAGATTTTCAAATGGTTACCTCAGAACACCAGACGGACCATCACAAAGCACTCATCACCAGCAGACTGGACTACAGCAACACTCTCTACGCCAGAATCTACAAACAACTCCTGCACAGACTCCAGACTATCCAGAACACCGCTGCAAGACTAATTCTCGACCTCCCATGCAGTACCACATCACACCGCACCTCAAGAAGCATCACTGGCTCCCCATTCGCAAGTGCAGTCAATTCAAACTTCTCAAGCACACATAGAAAGCCCTGTACAACACAGGACCAGAATACGGAAACAGACGCATACACTTTCACCAACCCACCCGACACTTACAGCCTTACTCTCGCTCGCACATATTCCCCGCATTCGCAAAAGCAAAACTGGAGGTTGCTCATTATCCTACATCGCACCTAAGACATGGAACAACCTCCTTCAATACATCAGAGCCTCCTCCTCACTTTTTAGTTCCGCAAGAAGCGCTTCATATAAGCACCTTGGATGCCTCTCACCTACACACCTGCCCGAGTGCCTGGATACACTCTTGGGTGATTAGTGTGCTAATCAATCAATATAAAATAAGTAACTGCAGTGCGGAGGTCCTGCCATGAGTGCGAGTCCCCCGCCATGACAGCGGGGCCTCCACCACAAGTGCAGAGGCCCTATGTGAATTGGCTCCCAAGACTGTATCATAAATAGATTTGGGTGCCTGTTCTAAAGTAATGTCACGCTTTACTATGAATGTTCTCACTTAGTAAAACTGTGAGTTAGAAAATGAGCAGCAGACAGCACTCATATATAAAGGAGCAGTGGATGTCTGTCCACATTTCTGTCCATTTCTGATTGTTTTCAGTTTGCAGCTCATGTTCTTACTCAGTCAGTGGCATATCATGGGTGCCATGGCCCCTTAACAAGGATATTTGGCCACTCTGAGACCATTTGGGTACATTTCGATTGCAAAGACAGCCAGAATTGAGAGTCAGAGGACCCCTCACACCACTGGTCCCAGGTGCCAATCTACCTGCTCCACTATTCATTACTACACCCTTGTACTCGTTGTTACCGAGTTAAATATTAAAAATTATCTCACAGTTCTGTGTCTTTGTGCAGGTGCCAGTGGCTTAATGAAGAGCCTCTACGATCCCTATGGCAGGGTGTGGGGGAAGGGGGCACCCAAACTTCCAGGGGACCACCCAACCAAGCATCTCTTCTGCTCTATTTTTGGTGCTCCGAGTGATATGATACTATAACATTTTTGCAGCTCCCTTCCGCAGCAAAAGGCCTATATCCAAGGTCTTCGTTTGCAATTTAGCAGTCGTTGATAGTGACGCCCTAAGTCTGTTACCCAGTATTACGTTGATGTAGTAACAACACCATACTGATAATTGCAAAAAATGGTTTATCGAAAGTCAGGGCAGAGCCTCGCTTTCGGGCGTGGACACATCTGTCTGGCATCATAAAGACTGCAATGAGGAAGAGGCATGCAGAGATAGTGCTCCACTCCAACCTCAACTTTTTAGACATTAGCAGGCAGCAATTTAAAACGTTTATAATTATGTCTAACTTGATTTGATACCATGGCAATAAAATGCCGTGTTTCGAAACGACGTTAACTATTAAAGATGAGGCAACATATTAACAGCATCATTTGGGTGTGAAACAATCGTATATTCAGCAATACGCTTTTACTTTTGAATGTTCTGGTCATGCATGTTAAAAGCATTTCTTAATTATTACATGTCTGATTTGTATAAGGCACGAACACTGTAATTGGAAAGTGCTTATACGTGATTAAAAATCATTAGTTCCATTTTGCTGGTGTGCTCCGAGTAATTATAAAAGTTTTTCAAGAATTGAAATTCCGTCTCTTGGGTTTTCTTTAATTTACTTCTAATATATTGTTTGAAACTCCCTTGCCAGAGAAATATGTTATTAAAATCCACCTACAATCGCTAACTTTAATTAAATTCTTTATTAAATATTTTGTTTGTTAGTTTCCAGGGTACAGCCACGTAACTGTCTTTCAAATGTTGAAAGAGAAGGTTTGTTATTATTTTTTGTTTTCTTCAGTGACACACAGACAGCGCACAGACTATTCAACAATCAAGTCAGTAATGCTTTGCATTGCTGTGGTATTCGTATGATGTACGCCTCCATTTTTATATTACTAACTATGTTGCTTTAAACAGAACATAATAATGTTTATTATTTAAAAATAAATTGTAAGATTAGGCAACATTTGACTGCAGTCAGACTGATTAGTCCAGTAGACGTGATTGTGACAAGGGACAAATAGACGTGATTGTGACAAGGCAGTTCGAATCATACTTAATAATGCTGTGGATCAAATTACTCCACGTTTTTGAAGTTGAAGTAGTCTCATAAATAAATTGCAAAGTTTCCAAAATCTTGTGAAATTATTTTTATCAGAAAACAGGCAACTGATACTCTATTCATTCATGAAAAGACCACTTGACAGTAATGGAGCCGTCGATTATGAGCTTTATTTAATGATGAAAAAATATTTTCAGCTGTTTCCAAGAAGCATGGCGCTACTCTCACAAAGTCTTGGGTCAGTTTGTTTCTTCCCAGTGATAGCCCACGGCTTTAAAGCCCTCTGGTTCTCATTTCTTGCAATCCCCTGCATCGTGAAGCAACCCACTCTGTAGTAGGAGACTGGCAGCATCCAGGTAGGAGAAGACATTTTATCAGTCAGTGGCCATGAATATTGATGACAACTATGGTATCTTCATTTCCTTAGTTTTATGTCCCCTGCTGCTCAGCCAGTGTGAGTGTGAGGTAATAGAATGCTGATGTGTGCCTGGTGGAGTAAATGTCAATGGGAGTGCGTGGGCTGAGCAGCAAGGATGCTGCCCCCAGTGGGGCCTTCTTGCTTCCTTACTACCATCTTTACCTGTAACCTGATACTTCCATCTTGAGAATAAACCTTATTCTGTTTCACTTATACCACTGGCTACCCTGCATATTCATTTATCACAACCACCAGGCCCTACCTGAACTTGTCCAATAATACCTGTGCATCACCTTCTCTGTTTTAAGTTGGATACGAGAATACCCTTTTGTCCAAATATAATTCTAAAAGAAGGACCTCATAGGATCTTCACCAACAATGGCAATCTATACTCACTCCTTTATCCTATAAGTTAGGCTCCTATACGTACTACACAGTCAACAGACACTATAGGTGGATTATCAAAAGCAACCTTCAACGTAGATCCTTCTCGGATGTCGTTCAATCATGGATGCCATCAGCATTTTTAAAACTTAACCCAAAAACCACTACATTTGTCTGCATTAACAGAGGAATCCACAAGCCCCTTGTAGGAAAGTGCCTCTTTTGAAATCGTTAGCCCCAACCTTTTGCTTGATGTGATTTTGAACTGTGCACTGGCTCCCTGCTAATCAGGTTCCCAGTGCGAGATCTCTTTCCCAAAACTGTATCACGATTGGCACAACTTCAGCCACCCTTGTAAGTCCCTTACAAATGGTACCTAGGGCATGGGTACTGAAGAGGATCCACTGGGGCTGCAGCACAAACTGTGCCACCCCAGAGACCTATCACCAAGCCCATGCAAACTGCCACTGCAGGCTGCGTGTCTTGGTGCAGAGAAATCTGAAGAGTCAATATGGCACACAGCCCTGTTTGCCATACACTGCATGATATAAAAGTACGTCACCCCTACTGCAGGCCTTACAGTCATGAGGCAAGGTGACCTATATCCCATGAGTGGACATACCTGCTCATGCAATATCTGAGCCATCCTTGAATATTGTAAGTGCACAGGAAGCCATTAAGAGTACATGGGCTGGATACTTGTCATTATGAGTTTCCTAGCTCCATGATGGTTTCACTGAACCCTAAGATGTTTGGTACCAAATATCTTGTCTTAATAAATCCCCACTGATGCCAGCGTTGGATTTAGTAATAAATACACACAGGAGACCCTTTAGAGGTTCCCCTGAAAAACTACTAAGCACTAGTGTCGTCTCTAGTCATAGCCAGACTGCCACCACCAGATGTGTTTCTGACCTCATGAGGATGAGAGCCTGCACTCTGAGAGGCCAGAAACAATGCCTGATCTGGATGGAGGGGTGCTTCTCACCTCCACCAGGCCAGAATGGCCTTCCAGAGTGGGAAGCTTCAAAGGCATTGCCACTTTTGATTCAGCTCAGGCTTCCCCAGGTAATGGGGAATGCCGAACCTCGTAGTCTGCTCCACATTTAGCTGGAGGATGCAGGAATATTAGTTAGATGAGAAGGAGTGCCCATATTCAGCCAGCACCACCCCTAAAGTGTGGCAGACGATGTGAACACTTCTCCTAAAAATCCATACTAATGAGATGGTGGAAAAGCAACCTATCAGGGCTAGGTAGTGCCCCTTGCCACAGGAAGTGGTCACTTAGAGGGTGTAGACACCCTAAAAGTAGGTAGCCCATTGGCTACTAACTGTCACTGCCTTTAACACCCCTAAATCTAGTACTTAGGTGGCATTCCTAGACCTGGTAACCTAGATTTGATGGAAAAGAAGAAGAAAAAGACAAAGAAGATCCTCTGCCCAAGAACAGAAGCCCTGCTGCAGAAGAAATTGGTGCCAAATTCTGCCTGCTGCCTCTAGGATTCGACAAACAGATTGTTCTGTGTCATCCTGCACCTGTGAGGACTCCAAGTGCCCCAGAGATCCTCAACCTTTGAGAAATTGCCAAGAACTTCCTTTGGAGTGAAGGAATCACTCCCCTGCACCCCACAGGCACCAATCCCGCTTAGTCCAGTTTGACAATGTGCTCCGCGATGACTTCGACGTAGCACCCACACCAAATGAGGTACAGCAAATCCAGAGGGTCAAATCTGTCTCCCCAACAAGTTTGGCGACACCCGGACCTACTGGAGCCACACCGTACCAATACTAAGGATACTGGACTCCCTACAGAAAACAGCAAGAACAAAGGGAATGTGCCAGACTCCAACTACCCCAGAAGCAAGCACCCATCAAAGGACATTGAGACCCCTGAGATCCATGTCCTGAGTGGCCGTGCTGTCCCGAAATCCCATATGCAAGTTGCCTGCTCCTGACCGCACAACGCCGGGCTGACCCATCTTTTCAGCACCCGGCCCCCCGACCCCAGTAATGATGAACCAGCTGGGCTCCCATGGTCCTGCAACCCTTGTGACCACCTTCCTCCAGTGGGACCCACCGAACTTACCTCTAAGTCCTCGTGTGCAGTGTCTTTCCAGGTGGTCCCCTGCGTCGTACTCACCAGTTACAAACACCTTCAGCACCCTGCTCCCAGCTGAATCCGGGATGCTACTGATCTTCTGCTGCTAGAACTTTGGACCTGGTCCTGCTATCAATCTAAAACAAGAAGGTGAACTTTGTGAATGCATTGTCTGATTTTATATGCATTTTTCTTCTTTTCCCCATTGACTTCAATGGTGCATAATTGTGCACAAAGGGATACTTTTTGAACTCTCAGAAATCATAACTCCTAAAGTACTGACTATAGATCAAACTTCTTGGTCTTTAAAAATACATAAAAATTAATATTATCTTTATAAATTGTTCTCTGATTTATTCTTGAGTGTGTCTCATGTATTGCCTCTGTCAGTACAACGAATGCTTAGCACTACCCTCTAATAAGCCTAACTGCTCGCCTGCACCACCACAAAAAGAGCACTAGTATTATCTACTTTAACCGTCTGTGTACCAGTAAGGGATCCACTGGACTCTCTGCACAGTGTACTTTAGTTTAGTACACTATATAGAGTGTCAGCTTCCTACACCCCTCATACCAGGAGTTCTCACTATTGTGTATTTGCAGCACTTCTCTTCACACCTGCCTCCCTTCACTAAGCCCTGCACCTTTTTAGTTCTCTCTGTTCTTCAAGGATGATATAAAGAAAAAGATAAAAACATCACAGTTCCACATTACATAACTGTGCAAAATCAAGCCCTGCCTGTTAAATCTAGCTGTCCCAGCAGGTTTATCACCAGACGTTTTGCTTTTTGACCTCCTGCTTTGGACCCTGTTTTAGTTGTTTTAGTTGTTTTTATGACTCTGGGCTGATCAGTGCTAAAGTGCATATGCTCTCCCTGTAAATTGTGTTTATGGATTGGTGATTCCATGATTGGCATATTTGATTTATTGGTAAGTCCTTAGTACAGTCCACTGTGTGTGCCCACGACCTGTAAATCAAATGCTGCTAGTGGGCCTGCAGCACTGGTTGTGCCACCCACATGAGCAGCCTGTAAATGTAACTCAGACTTGCCACTGCAGTGTCTGTGCACAGTTTTGTACTGCCATGTCGACCTGGCAAGCGCACCCACTTGCCAGGCCCTAACCTTCCTTTTTCTTACATGTAAGACACCCCTAAGTTAGGCCCAAGGTAGCCCCATGGGCAGGGTGCCGAATATGTTAAAGTGTCTTAAGGTTTCTGCACATACACAGAGCTATGCACAGGAAAATGGGACCCCTGAATACAGTGGTTTGCCACCATATACCGTAGCACCCAAAAACCCCAACCCAACTAGCTTAGCATCCCATTAGCACCCAAGTACCAATGATTGGACAACCCAGAACACGGTATCTTTATCTCAGGACTCGCAGAAGCAAGAACACTCTTTCGTCACTCACTCGTACTTGTCCACAAGGTGCGTAGGAAGAGACACTGGATAGGTTAAAATGTTTATTCCAACTTACGTGCTCTAATGTACAGTACACGTGTCAGTACTAATAGCATAATGCATATGACTAATATAAGCAGCATGGTTACAATTCCATAGAATACAAACGGGAAAGCATCTCAGAGCTCAGTGGATAAACGTATAAATAACATTACCACCCTCCCCTTGCAGTAAGATAGTTTATTATAATAATAGAAGACCTCTGGGCTTTGACTAGCGAACCCCCATACCTCAGTCTCTAGATGCAGAATTACATCAGCAGGACATCATAGCTCTTCTCACTGAAAGGGATTTCTCCAAGTGTTCTTAAGCGCTAGTAAACCACAGTATTAAAAGCACACCAAACTCTTCATGGCAATTGCACCTAATGTTATGTCTGGGTGCGCGAGACTGGCCATATCAGGAAGAACCAAAATACATTGTTATGTGACCTTGTACATGTTTGTGCAGACCGAGCCCAAAAAGGTGAACAACAGAAAATGCAGACAGTGCAAATGAACTTGGCACGAGCAAAGGGCGAGGGAGACCCGGCTCAGTGTAACGTGCGCAAAGAAAAGCAGCATGGCAGCCAGGCCTAGGCCAACATAACAAGGCAGGCAACAATCCACAAGACACCCTCCCCTGGTCAGTCCGGCGGCCAGGACAGAGGCCCATCAGAGGACAACACAGCCGTTGGGGCACAGGGAGCGCCCAATCGGCGAAGGGCAGGTCAATCCATGAAAGTGTAAGTGCAGAAAAAAGCCATACCCTCCAAGAGTTCATCATTGGAATCGTCAAAAAACATAGATGCCATCCAATCCATGAGATCAAAGAGCAGGAATGCTCCTCAGCAAGGGGAGCATCCAGAAGCAATGCGGGACAGCTTGCGTGATAATTGAAACAGCTTCGTTGTAGGAGATCCTGGGCAGCCGCCCAGATATCCCATTGCGCCAAAATCCCAGTGCAGCCGCACGCGCCATACAGCCAGCAACGGAACAGTCCTGTTCATGGGCCTCTAAGGGACCCATCAACTGAACAAAATCCGGAACAGACAATGACGAATTGGAGAGGCAATAATCCAGAGTCCAGGTGAAAGGACAGCGGATACAAGTCATCACAGGTTGCACGCAAGTGAAATACGCAAAGCGAAATGAAAGAGTATATGACACACTTAGTGTCGCCAATGGCAAGACACCAAAACCAGCCAAAATGCGCTCACGGAGCAGCTGGAGGCGTTCTGGATCGAGCAGGTCCCATCGGGGAGCAGCCATTGCGCAGAAACCAAATTAAGAGCAAGACACCAGCCGCTAAAGCGAGGATCAATGGGAAACCGCCAAAGACGCTGGAAAAAATAGAATGTATGAATGCTGGGATGACACCAAAAATAGTTTGGAAGGAGGACACCAAGCCCGACCCCACGACCTTAAAAAAGTGTACTAGGCCTTCAGTGTTAGATGCGTTAAAAATACGATGTATTAACTCCCCAAAATGTTGGGGGAGATTAGTGTTTAAAAGGGCCTGTATTTCACTGTGGGTACTCGCCACCTGGAGAATGAATGTCTCCCGGGCGGACGTGAGCATAACTTCCTCGTTCAATAATAGTGCCTTTATTCTGCTCAGTCTATTGAAATCTGCCTCCATGGTAGGGATGGAAGGCCAAATAGAGATATCAACCTTGCCATGAGGGGGAGGAAAAAGCACATTTTTGCAGCAGACAACCCTGTGCGAAACTGTTACAATGTAAGGAATGCCAGCCTGCAGGCCACAACAGTTTTCGTTATTTAAAAGTAAATAACTACCATTGGAAAGGAGAGTGAAAGTAGGAGAAATAACAGGAGCAGGAATACCTTTCAGCACACAAGCAAGATTAGGAGCGGAAACGCTACATGAGCCATGCAATTTAATGTGTTTACAAATAAGCGAATGACCCATAGTCGAGTCGCAGTACTCCCCCGTGAGAAAGACTTCCTTGCCGTCCCGAAGGCATTTATACATGAAAGGCAAGGACCAGAGTTCATGCAGGAAAGCACTGCCCAAGGGCCGGTAACGGCCCACAGGATAATGTTTCATGCACGAGTCAAATTCAAACAAGGAAAAAGGTAAAGCGATAACCCCATGGACTAGCCATACAGCAGAATCGAGTTCTGCAACAGAGAACGGCAAAGGACCCATCTTTTCGATATGTAATAGAGTGTAAGTTGCATCTTTCATGGACATAAATTGCTGTTTGTCAGTTAAGTTAAAAGGTAGAAACAAGGCAGAGGTGTTCAAAAAATGCCAAGGCACTTTACCTAACTTAAGCGTTTGTAAAGTCCATGCAAACTGCATAACTGAGCGCAATTGATTCTGACCATGATATAACACAGAAACATCATCTTGTACAATATCGACAACAGAGGACACAATATTCTCTAAAGTGTAAATGCGAGAAGACAGGGTATTAATACTATTGTCAACAACAGCAAGCACCTTTTCCATATTTGCTTGATCTATTTCCCGAAGACGGGAAGCAGCTTCAGTTTGTGATAGCTTCCAGAGTTCATTATACATTTCATAAATGAATCTCTTAGGTCGGGGACCACGAGGTCCCAAAACAAAATCGGACAGATCAATATTGCCTGTAAGGAGGGACAAATGTTGTTTAACAGAATCAAGGGACGAATGTTGCAGCCATTGTTTGCATAATTTACCAACAGAATATGTAGTGACAGTACGGGAATCAGTAAATCTCGGATCAGGCCTATCCTGTGTGTAACTAGCTCCTGAGTCGTGAAAACGCATTTGACATGCATTTGATGATGTAGGCCATACCAACCAGGGTGACTGAACTAGCTCAGAAACATTAAACGAATTATTTTGTAACAGAGCCTGCAGGGACACGAGGGACATATTGAATCGTGAGCTTTCATTGGGAAAACTCGACAGGGATGGTATTGATGGAGTATTCAATTGTTTAGTGGTTGCTAAGCCCCAACATGTAGTCTGATAGATGGAGACATTGAGGAACATAATTTGTGTAGGGATGAGGCAAGCACGGTGTAATGCCTCGGTTCCCTGTACCTGCCATGGCTTGGAGCCCCAAATAGATTTTAAATCCACTGTATTATCCCAGTACTCATAACCACCCACAGCTAGGGCACTTAGAAAGGAACCTGAATAAAGCAATTTGGTGTGTGTTAACATAATTTTCTGAGTTGATGTGTTATTAAGTCTAAAATAATAGGATGCAGGGTTCGACCGATTAAAATCAGTAAAATAATTAAACTTATTTCGAAGAGTTTGAGAGCTACCTGGCAAGGGGTTTGGACAATGTTCCCATTGGGTATAGTTAACAGAACTACGCAGGGCACTGGGCTTATGGAGAAAATGATTACCCCAATGTTGGTAACAATACAAATCGGCATAATTAGCAGAATTCATATATAAATCTTCAGCATTAAAAGATGCATAATATTTTAAATCGGCAAACAATGCTTCAACGGCATGCACATCCCAATCATCAGAATGAATATTATTTTGTACTACATCACCCATTGAAACACGAAGGACATTAGGTACATTAATAATTTCCGTCGGACCATGGATTTGATAGTTCACTGCATCCCATACGATGCCATCAGCAACTGGGAAAGCTGAAATGTTCACAAATGTGTGGTCACGCTTCATGATGTGAGACGAGGAATGAGGAGCCAAAGTTCCAGAAACATAGTCTACAGCAGAGCGTTCAGGTAAATAGTGACCATTAATTAGTAGAAAAAACACTGTGACAAAGCCAATGGACATGAACAAAAAAATCAAGAAAAGTACCAACCAGATGTATGTCCAGGGTGGAATCAAAAAATTGTCTCTAAACCAGGATATAAAAATACTGAACTTGGATGGAACTTTTGAAGATGTGGAATCTGAATCAAAGGAATAACGAGTCGGTCTTAGTGGCGATATTGGTTGATGTGCCACCGATTCAGATGCAGGATAAGTATACTCGTCCTCGTCGATGTTGGTGGAGAGTTGGGGATCAATTATAGTTTCAGGCAAATCAACCATCTCAATTACAGCATCAGCGATCGTTCGCGCAGATGGACTATGAACATATGTCCGATAAATGGCAGGACAAGAGACCACTGGTGTGACACTATTCAGGATCGGCCAGGCGCTGTAGCTTGACATTTTCAACTGAGATGTATCTGTTCTCTTTGCGACCAGGAAGCGGTGGTAAAATGACTGTACGTGTTCCCTTCAGGCCAAGAACTGGAACCGGTGCACGAAAAGAGGGGCCAAATTCTTTTTGTTTTCAACCTTCTCTCGAACCAGTTCTCCAACTTTCGGAAGCCAGCCGGCTACCGGAATCTGCAACGCAGGATCTGTGGCTGAAGGCAAATGTGTAGTTGCAAGTTTGTCTCGGGCTTCTTGTAAGTCCTGTAACATAGCAGAATGGTTATCTACATCAAACTTGGCGGATTGCGCCGCGATGTCTGGACCCTCAAGGTCAGGCACAAACATTCTTATGCCAAAGAGCATTTCGTATGGGGTCCGCCCACCCAGAGGTCTTCTAGGGAGATTATTAAGTGCACGCTGAACGGTATACAAATGGGCCAGCCAGTTCCTGCCAGTACCTATAACCCTAGCTGTTAAGGATTGCTTTAAGTCACGGTTCATTCGTTCAACGATAGAGTTGCCCTCAGGCCTATACGGAGACGAAAATTTCACCCGCACCCCAAGCGAAGCCATTGCATCCTTGTAAGCCCTAGAGGCAAACGCTGGACCTTGGTCCGAATGGAAGGTGCCGCATGCGAAAATTCCCACAATGGACATGTTCTGGGGTGTGTGACATGTCCTGATAGTGAAATACAGTGTATTTCATTTTTCACTTTTGAAAGGATATCTGTCCCATAGGATAGAATATGAGTTTATTTATAACATCTTATAAATATAACTTCCCATCGGGACAAGATAGAAAGATCGAGTTTAGTATGCCTGAACTCAGAATATAAAAATGCATCTTTTAGTAAAGATGATTTTTATATTATGTGTTTGGAAATACTACTTTTAGAAAGTGGGTGTTTTCTTGCTTAGCCATCCTGTGTGCCTCTGCTGGTTTGTGGATTGACTGTCTGGCTTTGGAGTGACAGGGGCTCGGGATATGCATTCTCTCAGACAGCCACTGGGGAGGGGTTGATGTGTGTCCTGCCTTTCCAGGTCTGGGCTGGGCTGAGCCAGGTCTGGGCTGAATAGACCTGGGCTGCATTTAGAGTAAGGGGAGGAGATTTCCTTGCACCTGAATAAGCCTAGTCTGCCTTGGACAATGCTGCCTCCACCTCCTGCCAGGAAGCTGCACCAGTATTGAAGAAGAACCTCTGCCAAGGAGAAGAGCTAGGAAAAGCTGAAGGAGAAGTACTGCCCATTTGCTGTGTGCTGTCTGGGGTTGGCCTGCAGTGGCTGTTTTCTGCCAAGGAGAGGACTGTGTGTGTATCCTGCTTGTAAAGTGTCTCCAAGGTCTTGAAGTGGAGCTTGACCCCTGTTCAAGAGGACTCAGTAACAACAAAGACCTAACCATCCTTCTGGGCACCGTCTCTGGTACTGCTGATTTCAGTCGCCGCAGAAGAAAGAAGCTGCCGACTCTGCCACAGAGTCTGTCGCAGGTTTCCGTGTCATGGAGGCACCGAAGAACACCCCGCCGCACTTTGCACTGCATCCTTGGTCTCACCGACTCCGTCTCCGTCTGGATGAGCCATTGCTTGCACTGTGTCCTGCACTGTGCACTGTGTCCTGTGGGCACTGCACTCCGCACCGCCTTGCTTCATCCTGCCTGAACGTCACCTACACCGTCGCTGCACAACCCGAACATCGGCCGTCTACGTCGCCTGCACCGCAACCTGCCAGCACTACCTCACCCCGCACTGTAAGCCTTGGTCTCACCGACAACGTCTGGACGATCGTCACCAAGCCGCTGCCTGCACCGCGTTGTGAGGGCACCGCACCTTGCACTGCTTCCATTTTTGCAACGCAACCACGACGGTTGCCCCGACCGACTCGCACCAACGTGTCGGCCGCAACGAGAAAGGCACTGTTCACGAGTCTGCCCGCGCTATAGCTGGCCTTACCAAGGTGGTCGGCTGGAACTGTTAGACTCTGTTTTCAGCATCGCAGTAGCCCTGGACGGAGCTACCGACTCTGAAGAACTGTGGTTTATGGATATTTCTGCAAGTTTAAGGGTTTCTTGCAAACTGCATATTTTTCAGAACTATATTGTGGATTTTTGTCATTTTTGGTCTTGTTTGGTTTAGATAAAGAATTGCTTATTTTTCTACACTGGTATGGTGCCATTTGTAGTGTTTTCAATGTGTTACTGTAAGCATGCACAAATGCTTTAGACATTGCCTCTGAGATAAGCCTGTCTGCTCGTGCCAAGCTACCAAGGAGGTGAGCGAGGGTTATTTTAGAAGTGTATCCCCCTTACCCTGACTAGAAAGAAGGGTCCCTACTTGGACAAAGGTGCAAATCATTGCCAACTAGAGACCCTCATTTCTAACACTGCCTCTCTTCTATGAACCAGTAAAGGCCTTAATTTTTCATCACATATCAATGTAGGCAACCTACTACAAAGTGATCTCCCATATTGGTCGCCAGTAACATCATTCATCACTCAGCATCCAGACTTGTCTCAAACCAAATGCATTCAAGCCCATCTCCCCTAATTTGAAAAAGGAACTGCATTGGCTCTCTCTCCCTTCCAGAATTCACATTAAATTATGTTGTGTTATCTAATAATATAAAGATAGCAAACTTAACTAAATCAGACTATCGTGCTACAAAAATCAATAAATCTAATGGTATCATCAGTACTTGGAGCACTTCGCTGGCTAGGCTGGAAACGTACAAGACTCACAAAGAAAACTCATGCCAACTGGCTTTCTCTCAAAATGGTGCAGATTCTTGTATGCCCTTCCTTTGAATTGTAAACCTGCTTTTTAAAGTATGAAATTCATAAGAGGTCTTGTCATAATTGTACATGTTTATGGGTTCAATGTAAGTTTAAAACCACTAAAAGATAGTTTGTCCACATTTTTAAATTGAGCTTGCTCCAAATTTTCTTTGCGACAAAATACCTTGGTGGATTCATGCATACAGAATAGTTACAGTTAGGACCACCATGCCGTAATGCTGATCTAGACGATGTCAATGCATGCATTCCACATTACTAGGGGGGAAACTTTGAATCAGCATCTGAGTGCTGTGGTAAGTTTGAGATCAGAGAAAGACAACGTGCTCAATTTCTGTGTGTTTCTGCATATTGCACTTAGTCCTTCTTTCACCTTTGCAACATCATCCAGGTAACTCCAGGAGACATTTGCACACTCTAAACTGTCTGGTATTGAGGACATCAGGTGGTAATACTGTTCCCAAAGACTACATACACTGTATTGCCTATTACTAGGTGGGACACTCAGAATTGATACATCGTCTGACCTATTACAATGCAAATTTGTATTTAGGATTTAATTTTCTTCAGTTTCCATTTCAAGTATATATGCAGGTCTCAGTATCCTCACATGCTGGATCCTGATACTCTACTACCTTTAGGGCTAGGATCAAACTTTATAAATAATCTCTGTAAAACTAAAGATAAAGGCCTGAATATATATTTATGAATAAGGGGGCTTCCATGTGCAGAGCTGCCTTCACTGGTGGAATGGGGCACACGCTCTCAAGTGTATAATGAGTTGAAGATATTCTCTTCATACCTGGAACTGGGCTGCTGACTAGAATGAGAGGGGAACTGGGTGAAAACCAAAATCGATTAATATTAAAGATGCTTGGTAATAAGAAGGGGATTCCAATCATATGGCTCTTAGACATAGATCATGTAACACAAATGAAAAATGTATAATTTAAACTCACTGGTCACCCACTTTATTTAATCTTATACAGGAAGGATTTCTGTTATGTAATGAATGAGATGTTGCATTTTTAACAATTGTGACAATGACAAGAGATGTTAAGTACAGCTCTGTTATCTGTTTATTCCACTGAACGATAGTTATGACTATTATTATTGTTATTATTATTATATAGTGTTATAGAGTGCATAGCTACCTGACAGGGCTTTCCAGCACTAGGCATGTGTAGTGAGGCATCATAATGGTACAACAGAATTAGATTTAGAAGAGCCTGGTATTCAGTAGTTTCTGAAAAACACTCTGGTATTGGCACATTCTCATAGAAATGGGTAGTGCGTTCCACAGTTTAGGACCCAGATAAGAGAAAGATTGGCCTCCCTGTCGAGTTCTCCTGATTTTGGGCACTACACAGAAATTACAATTGCTTGATCAGAGAGAATGGCTGGGACGGTAGTGTGCCACCACACGATCTTAGATACCAGGGTTGGTCATAGCTTTTTATATATAGCACAGTGCTTTAAACTGGATTCACTGTTTCACAGGAAGCCAGTGGAGGACTCACAGAAGATTGGATGTAGAAGAATTTTTGGGGAAATGAAGCAATAATCTAGCAGCAGCATTCTGGACAACCTGCAGACGTTTAAATGAGGGTTTGAATGCCCCAAGGGAAAGAATGCTGCCATAGTCTAATCTAGACAGAATTAGGGCCTGAATTACTGTTCGTTGTGCAAAGCCACACAGGAACCAAAGTATTTTTCTAAGCCACCTCAACACACCAAAACAGGTGGAGGCTACCTTTGAAATTTGATGATTCATTGAGAGCTCATAATCAATCCAAAAGCCCAGGTTCTTAACCACGGAGACAGGGACTGGAGGAGCACAAGGATGTCTGGCTAGTGATGAGGTCCCCAAAGAAGAGGATTGTTGTCCAGTAACAGAACCCCTCTCTTGTCTCCATTTAATTTAAGGGAGTTGTTGCTCATCCAGGCAGCTACCTTCAAAAGGCAAGTGTTCAGGGTGTTCGGACTTCCTTAGGTGAAAGGGAAGAAATAATCTGGGTATCATCTGCATAAGTGAAGAGAGAGAGACCACAGCTTTCCAAAGTGCCCACCAGGGGACGCACATAAATGTTGAATAGCATAAGGCTAAGAGCTGACCCCTGGGGTACAACTGAAGGAAGAGGATGGAAGCTGGAGGTATGTGTGGTGAAGACCTGAACAGTCAGATCCTGCAAAAATGAGTATAGCCAATTTAAGACCAAGTCTCAAACACTCATAGCCTCCAATCTTTGCAGAAGTAGCTGGTGCTATTAAGTGTCAAATGCAGCACTGAGATCAAGTAGAATTACAGTTGCTCTGCTACCTCTGTCAAGTTGGAGTCTGAGCTGCTCTGTGACTCCTAGCAAAGTAGATTCCATCCTGTGACCAGCCCTAAAACTGGATTGAGAAGGGTGAATAAGACCTTCATTTCAACAAACAAAGAAATTTGTTGATTCACGTGCGTCTCAAGGATTTTAAAGATTAATGGTAGAAACGAGATTGGTCTATAATTAGACCAATTAAGAGGATCAAGATTTGGCTTTTTAAGTAGGGGAATAATCATAGCATGATTCCATGCTTTAGGTAGTCGGCCTTCTAGAAGTTAAGAGTTGGGAAGAGAAATCCCCAATTGCAGAAGGTCAGGGCATACATGCGCACATTGGAGGGTGGGAGAGGGTCCAGAGATGAACCAGATTTTATAGAGTTCAACAAAGTGAGAAAGGCAAGAGCATTGATGAGTGAAACTTGGTCCTGTGCCTGGTCTGTGCTCCATAGCATTCGGTCTGAACTTGTGACTTTTTCCCAGTCTAGGACGACCAGATACTCTCAGTTGTCACTGTGCACCTTTGGCACTACTTTTATCTAAACCTTTGCCATTTCATACCTCCATTTTTGCCAATCAGACTTTTGTCATTTTGGTGTTATTATATCTATTAAATTATACTCTATTGTTCAAAATTGGTGTTGCGATTTTCCTTGTGTTGAGTTTTCACTTCATTACTGTTTGTGTGCTGCATAAATAATTCACACAAGACCCTCCTCAAACAACGACCCAACAGGCATGTATGAATAGTGCTGGAAATAACACATTTTAAGATGGGTTAGAAATATGATGAAAGAAGAGGGGCATTATCCAATGCAGCATGCATGTTGGAGAGACAGTTGGAGATACAATTGCTTATTCATTACAATTGCCAAGATAGACAGAAGATAATGAAGTTATAAGAAAAAGATGTAGAGATGGAAAAATAGTTTAGAGCTATGAAGGGCAACTTGTTCGGGGTCAGTGGAGGAGGGCACATAGTGTCCCAAGATATGGAGAAGGCATGACTGAAGAGGTAAACGTAATACGTGGAAGAGGTAGCCCAAGAACCTGTAGTATACACTAGCAAATCATTTATAACCAGGCATTTACAATATGTACCAAATACCAGACTAGTTTGTGGATCTGGGAATGTCTGATGAATAAACAGGAAGCATTGTTGTCAGTGAGTAATAATAATGTGAAATATATTTTAAGAATTAAGAGATACGCAAATAAGTTATTGGTGAATCAGTACAAGAGGAAAATCGAATCTGCTAGGAATCTAATATGGAGGGGTGAAGAAATTACATCTTACTTTTCCCACCCGCTACTGATTTCTGAATGTGACTTGTTAGGGTATATTCTCAGAATAGTCTTGTTGAAATTCATAGTGTGGGAGAGGTGCTCAGGAGTTTCTATAAAATACATATGTTATGTGTATTGTAGAGTGGTCTTCTTGTTGTAAACATATCAATTATTACCTTTCAATTGCAAAGGTCTAGCCTACACAAATTGGTTTATTGGTTTGAAGAGGCTAAAGTAAAGGTGAAATTGAACAAGAATATTACTAAGTCCTCTTTAAAATAGTGATTTATATTTATGCCCAATAACCACTGAAAGTAGAGGAGTATGCAATCCTTTAAAGTAATAATGCAGAGATACTGAATCCATAGTTTTTTAGACAAACACACAATGTAAAGAACTGCTACATACAAGCAATAATGGACAGGCATCTAAAACTGTTCTATAATGGTATTGTTAAAACTGACTAGCCAGATAAACCCACTTGTATTGCCATAATTAAAGGATTTACAGTACTGGGGTAAGAGTAAAACTGTATGCGACTTTATTACCATGCACTAATTTTGCACCAGTTACATGCAATAACAACTACCATTGTGGGTTGAGTAGTTGGGGGTGGAGGGTGTTTACGGGATTAGGCAAGGGAAAGAGAAAGTATTGTCTGACAGGGGGGTATTGTATTCCTCCCATCCCCCCGTCAAAAGAAAAAACCAAGACAGAAGGGAAAACAAGCATTTGCAATGCAATAGGTCTCGCATTTACAAGAGTTTGAACTATTGGCATTGTAAATGACAATGCCAATAGCTTAAACTCTCGCAAAAGCAAGGCCTATTGCATTGCAAATGCAATCTTTGGAAAGCGCCCCATGCCCCGCTTTCACGTTCATGTCGGCCAAGCCCCTTTCTTTAGATGAGCTGCGTCTAAAGAAAGGGGTGTGGCCACCATTAAAGTGAAAGCGCTGCATGGGGCGCATTTACAAAAAGAGCATCTGTTTGTCAAGTTGACAAACAAATTCTTTTTTTTGTAAAGGTGCCAAATGCTGCAGTTTCACTTTATTGGCGGCCGCGCACCTTTCTTTAGATGCAGCTCATCTAAAGAAAGTGGCATGGCTGACATTAAAGTGAAAGCGCCATATGGGGCACTTTTACAAAAATATATTTGCAATGCAATAGGTCTCGCATTTGCGAGAGATTTAAAGGTATTGTCATTAATAATGCCAATAGCTCAAACTCTCGTAAATGCGAGACCTATTTCATTGCAAAGAAGCGGCCACGATTGTACCGGACTGCTTTGAAAGTGAAAGCGTACATGGCGCGCTGAATGTTACAGGAAAGCACGTCGTGCCACCAGTACGAGAAACTCATTCAAGAAAATAGCACTTACAGACTAAATATACATACCGTGTAACAACAGAAGTAAAAGGGCCAGTCCTCATGGGAGGTTACAAATGAAGACAAGGTGGTACTAAGCAGGGACTAACAAGCCTATTAATTAATCAGAAGCGAGCATTCATGAAGGACATTGTCACAAGCCAATTACCAATATGGGCGGAGTGGGCTGCACTTCAAGTACATAGTCTAATACAGCATGCCACGCAGAGAGCTGCTCTGCGAGGCCTAAAACAGGAATGAGACTTAGCTGCTGGTGCAGCCAACGTCTCATGCAACTTTTTCGGCCAGTTTTACCAGCTGGAAAATGGAGTCAGGTTCTGCCGCACTCAGAAACCTAACTGCTTGGAATGAGGCGGAGAAGAATCCGAGTAGGTCATTCTGCTTTTCCTGATTCATAATCAGGCCCTAATAATGCTGTTGAGGATTCATTCAGGTTTAAGAATCAGAATGTCAGTAGTTTAGTGTAGAAATTGTAACCCACCTAATGTTGCTGTTCGATTGCAGGAGAGAAACATTCGATGAACTGAGTACCATGGTCCCCACCATTTGGACAAACATAAACTAGAGTTATTCTACAAATGTTTGCACAGACATGGTTTATCCAGAATATTTCAATTGTATCGATAGACCTAACCTATTCACAACAGGACAACTCCCTGTGCACGTTTGCTCCTCTTCTGTAGGACACTGCCTGGAGGCCAGGTGCAACTTCCAGCTTCCTCAGCCTCTTTCAAAGAGACTTTACAAGATGTTTGCTTTGCTCAGCAATGAGACACAACCCGGGTTCTTTTAGTCCACCATCAAATTTTAAGTGCCTAAACAATTGCTAGGCAAAAAAAAATGTCTCATCTGACACATGGGCTCAAACTGGGCACCTGTCGAGGATGCCTCATTTATACTCTGACATAAAACTGAATTCAGCAGGAAAACTGCAAAGATACACTCTTCATTCTAATTTGTATCCATATATATGCATATAGAGGTTGGCAAAACTTCTGAAGATCCTGCAACACAAGGAGGCAAGAGCTCTACTGCAGCTTCATAACCATCAGAAAAACATCTGACATATATGATAAGGTTGACAAAGCCGCTGTTTGGAATTGGCGGCGGAAATATGGAATTGACAAGTCCTGTTTAATAGCTGATTTTCATACATGCACACGCCCACACAGTAGATTGTTCCTTAATGTAGAAAGGTGCCTTAAGACAAGGATTTGTTGTTGCACCATTTTTTTGCTGATTTATTGCAAATATTTCAGTTTTTTCATTCAGAAGATTTAGCAAATATATACATTTTTTCCTCACACTAATGACTTTGTCTTGCGCAACTGAGCAACTATTGAGATTAGTGACTAACAATCAGTCTTAACCTAAATAAATCTTAAAGAGATATGATAGGTCGAAAAAAAGGTGTAAGAGGTTGGAATTTTGGAGTAGTCAGCACAGAAATAATAGATGTGTGTGGCTGTTTAGGGATCTGGTCTCACTCCTCTGTTCAGTAGACACACATCTGCAATTCCAGATGAGAAAAGAAAAGGTTGTAAGGTTTAATTTCCCCTCATACACATGGACAATGAATGTACCTCTTAGGGCTTATCATTGGCGGCTGCTCCCAGGAAGCAGCAGTAGGGGGGCTTTAAAAAATAAATAAAAGTAAGATCACTTACCTGCCGGCTGGCTGGGACTGCGCTGCCTCTCTTCTGTGTTCTCCGTCCTCTTCCTGGCTTCTGGTGTGAAAAGGAAACAGGAAGCACCCAGGCTCTCCTAAGCCAATCACAACGCTGCAATGCAGTGTTGTGATTGGTCAGAGTGCTATGGTTCGGCGCTCAGACAGGGTATGGGAGCCTGGGCATGTTCTCTACCCAGGCTGTAGTGCAGCCTGAGTGGAGAACATGCAAAGTGTGCATGACTGTTTGGCTGGCCCAAGACAGCCGGCCAAACATTCATGGGCTCTTAGGAGGGTGCCCACCACTCCTCCCCCCCCCCCACTGCCAAGCCCTGCCCCGCCCCAAAAAACTGCCTCAGCACGGAAAAATAAAATGATAATAACAGCGCGTTATTATAATTTTATTTTTCCTTTTTGCAGTGCTGAAAGGGGGGCGATGCTCCTACCTGTTAGCAGAGGTGCCGCCCCTGAAAGTTATGCTCTGGCAATCATGGGGTCTCCCCTCTGCGCTTAGGATATGTTACAAAACTACAAGTTGAAAATAAAGTTTCATCACAAAGAACTATGATGTGGAACTTGAACTCTTTCTCGGCTGCGGACTTTGAAAATAGGTTTCAGTCAAGTATTTATGTTGGATTTAGCACATTCTTTATTGACTTGGAGTACAGAAAGAAAGAGTTGCATCTGGTGAATAATGTATGGGAACACAGAGGACGACTGTAAAGAATAATGTCCTGTTCTACATTCTGGCATTGTTGTAGGAGAAAACAATTACAGTGCTTTTAGAACAAATGGGCTGTAGAGCAGGAAGTACATGGACAATTCACATATCCTTGCAGCACCAAAAGAGTGCCTGCCTTTTAGGATGCAGAGAGGACTATGCAGCAGCTGAATATGGGCACAGTGATCCTTCGTCCCTGAAAATAGATGCCCTCCTTTTCAAAGACAAGGCAAAAAGTGCTTTTTCACTTCTTCATCTGTGATAAGGGTATTATTTGTGCATTAAATTGTGTAGCAGTGAGCGTGAAACTGAGAGTGATGCTCTAGAAGGCAAAATATGTGGGTGAAATAGCCAAAAACACATCCTCAACATTTATCAGAACCTTATTTCACTATACTTGGGAGAGTGGCATTTGTGTTGCTCCGTTGGGGCATCAGGCACTGTAAGGGCGGATGGTGCCAGACAGTTTATTAACAAGTGAAAGAATCTGTGTGTTAAAGTGTCTCAGTTACATTCTCTGATAGATTTTCTGAAGTGAAATCTGACTGAGCTTGGCCTACAAATTTAGTTCATCCAGTCTCCGCAGTCACTAGTGCTACACGACAATTTGCACTATTGCTGCTGGTGTGCTTATTACCAAATGTTTGCTCATTCTCACTATCTACCTCACACTAGATAAGGTGCCTTGTGCGAGTTAGTCTCGCTTTTGAATGAATTGCACAAAAAATTAGTGGCAGCCATAAGTAAATGTTTTTCTTATGGACGATATATTATTTGTATGCCCTGCACATGACAAATGTTAAGTATGGACAGTATTTGGAAGTGTGATACAAACATGTTTGCATTCAATAAACCTGTATCAAAAGCATAATGGGACAACAGGCAGCTGAAACATGCTTATTGCTTTTAAATTTTATCGGTTGTATGACTTAAAAAACACATGCATTTACAATGCATGCCTTTACCACAAATCCATTGCCACGCAATGCACGCATATGCCTTTACCAAGCAATCCTTTACAACTTAAAGGCATTGCATTGTAATGACTGCGTTGTAAAGGTTGTTTCTCACTATAACATATGTAGTAATATTTTGAATGCTCACAAAATTATACCAGTCATTGAAAGCTTTTTAATTAAGTTTTATCCAGTTTAACCATAGACAGAATGTTTCAGCCATCTTCCTGAAAATCTTTGGAGTCTTCATCAGGGGAACAGATAGATTCCCAGTAAATCATGTGTCATCATTTGGGCGAAGGCTTCATAAGAGGGACAGATTGCAAGTTTTGTATACAAAGGAGCATTAAAGAACCCTGGCACAAAGCCAAATGTTTGAGCCACGATGACAGCAAAATTTCAGATTCAGAACATCAGTGTCTTGATTGAGGTGGATAGAAGTCAGGTTGGACTGGGAACCCAAAGCAGCCCTGGCAGTTTTATAGGACGAGCCCCGCGAAGGGGCGGGGGGGGGGGTGCAATTGTGAGGCATTGCTGCATTTGGTACTGGGGGACGATATTGCAGCACCACTGCAAAACAGGCACCCAGTAACAAAAAAAACACCCCCCCTGCTGTAAAATGGGCCCCCACCCTTCCATCCTCCTATGAAAACACCCAGTGCCCGCTACGGCCGGTCCGGCCCTGACTGTGGTACTCAAAACAATAAGAGTGTAAGATTATCCCATGTAAGCAATATATGTGGTAAAACAATATACTTGGTTTTATAATATTCACTCTATCGCAGTCATGGTCCTGGCACTGGAAGCACACAGACACATTTCACCTGGAAGTGCAAGTAGTATGTAAAGAAACAACGAATTGTTTCACGGCCCTTACATAATCAGACTGGATAAACCAAACAAGTAGTTACCAAGCTGCAGTAGCGGTCCGTGGTAGGAGTGCCAGCCGGGCGGTGACGTGGGGCGGGAGAGGGGCAGGGTGGGGGGTAGTAAACCACGGATTACGGCCGAATACAGGTAAGTAAACATTTAAATAAATAAAACGAAATTCGTTGCGTGCACTGCATCGCATTTGGCGATGCAGCGCTCACAACGAAATTCGTTTTATTTATTTAAATGTTTACTTACCTGTATTCAGCCGTAATCCGTGGTTTACTACCACCCACCCCACGTCACCGCCCGGCCGGCACTCCTACCACGGACCGCTACTGCCAAGCTGGACATTCCAGCTTCTTATTTCGGCTGACTCTGTTTTGCTACATTTTTAGCCTACTCTGGGATATAGCTACAGCTATAGAGAGTCCTGGGGCTATGCAAGCATCTGTATGCAGGTGATGGGTTTAAAAGGGAGGCCGACCATACGGCAGGAAGCAGAAAGGTATCTAATGTGTTCACGTTTATGGATGAGAGGATCAGGAACTCCGCGGTTGGGACAGAGGCTCTCCACATGCAGATCATACATCACAGTCTCTGAAAAGCCAGCCTTGGCTATTTTGCGTTTGCAAAGGCTGGACCGCCTGGCTGATGCTGTGGTGTCAACTTGCCCGTGCTCTGTTTCTGGCCTCCCTGTAGCTCCCTGACCTTGCCTTTCTGTTTGTGTCTCAAGCTGGCTTCCTGTCTGTGCCCTGTACGAATTAATCATTCAGTCGTGTTGGAACTGGAGTTACATGTTTACCACAACTTGAGCTAAGGCAAATATTCCAGGGTGCCATTTTTTGAGTGAGGTTCACACTGCTGCTGTCCTTTATGTGAGTCTCTGAGAAGCTGGGATTTATGCTGTTTGCGTGATACCTTAGAAAAATATTTTCACTGTAAAAAAAGTCAAAATTATTGATATTAATAATTGTATTGTATTGTCATTTGCTGAGCGCACGTACACCAGAGCTTCAAGGCCTGAGAGAGAAAGAAGAAAAAACACATTAAGATCAGAGAAAAGGGAACCAAAATCTGTGCAATAGGAACAGGGCTGGTTATTGTAGCGTGAATATTTAAGTTTTAGTCGCCTTAGAGAAGGGTCGCATTGGAACTATTCCCCAGATGTTTTTGGGAACGTTGTTCCATTCTTTTGCAGCCATAACTAAAAAGGCCCCCTCATCTAATAATCAATTAAATAATACTTGTATGTTATCAAAGGGAATAATTTTTAAAAGTTGTGATCTGTGAATCTTTAATATTGCTTACCTGGCTCGTATGAGACACGTTTTTCAACTCTGAAAGTATTATTTGATAAAACAAAAAAACAGAGCTTTAATGTCTAAACTTCAAACAAGCCTACAATGTGGCGTCAATGTAGAAAGGTTTGCTTTTTGAAGGGATTAGAAGAAAGTGAATGAATTTGATGCGCATGAGAAATTAAAATGTGTCTCGATGAAACAGAAGAAAATTGTAGCCAGTTCTAAACTATGGGGCCTATTTATAAGGCTGTTCGTGTCGCTCTTGCACCACGCAACATGATGCAAGAGCGGTGCAAACCTTAAGACAGATTTTTAAAGCCACGCAAAGCCATTTTGCGCGGCTTGAGTGGCTCCGAAAATCTGGAGTAACGCACCGCAGCTCAAATCGCTACATTGCGTTACTCTGCCAAGGGAAGGTGTTCAATGGGTGTTGCGTGGGTGCTCCCACCCAACTCCCATGGCTTTTGATGCATTCCCAGATTTACAAGAACTTGTAAACCTGTGAATGTGCCAAAATCTTACACTTTTCCAGGGGAATCGTAACAAGGAGAAATATCTCTATATCTCCTTGTTTCTTCCTATTTCTTTGTGTGCTGCATACTGCAGCATACTGCAGCACGCATAGAAAGAGGAATATGCTTCCCAGGATTATTTTTGTGGAGGAGAGTAACCCTTCCTGCACAAAAACAATCCTGCATGCAACACACCATGGTGCAAGGGTGCCTGCGTTGGCACTAGGAAGCCAAAAGGGCGCCAGTGCAGGGGAAGGACAGGAATGTGCCATATTGCCTTAAATATTGGGCATTCCTGCCCTTTCTCTGTGCAGCGCAGCATGGTGATCCACTGTGCTGCGCTGAACTGCACGACTTCCCAAAAAATAGGCCCCTATATTCTTACTGTTGCAGTAGGATGTGGTGACGTCATAGAAAGGAGGGGAGGGCATTTTGACAAGCAATATAAAGGAGTTTAATGAATATCTTGTTCTACCTTTACCAAAACATTAATGGACATTGTTTGCCTTCATTTTGTTCTTGCCACAGCATTAGAAATAATTGATATGAGACTGCCTTTTTTCTTGAGTTTTCAAAATTATGTAAATTTCATTTCACTGATGAGTCGCAAACAGAGAAGAAAACCCAGCTGTGATTGTTGAAAATCATTAGAGAGGTGTATCATTGACTCATAAAGCCATGTTTATGATAATTTAGCTCACTTCATTGCCCAGAGATTTTTCTTGGAATCATTAAAGCTAAAAAAAGGAATTGAAAAGTTACACACCAACACCTTCCGCTTATTATTTATTCGGTGGAGAACCCCCAGAGAATGAGATGCATCGTCAGTGTCTGCTATGAGCCCTCACTGCTGTATATTTACTGTATGTTGCTGTTATTGTATGTATGACGCCGCAGTTGGCCTCCTACAGGCACTTCAAATGGGCCATATTATCTGTTCTTAATTGTGATTAGGAAAATGCTGATAATGATGAGCACTAAACAATTAATGTTGTCACTATGTAATGTATGATGGGTTGAAATGCTACTCCAAGTGATTGCCAGTGGTTAGACTAATTGCAAATATTCCTCCCATCGCCTTTTGTGTGTACTATAAAACGCTCTCTATCATGGAGTGTTCACATCTCATGGCTTCGAGGATCCATGTGTTCAAAGTGCTCTTGGAGAGCAATGAAAGTTTCTGTCACGTGGGGACTCCTGTAATTACCAAAGCGGCAATGCCTCTTATCACTCGTTGACTGTATTTTCAACTTTGGCTCTGCTGGAGTGTTCTGTTGCCTTTCAGCTAGGATAGGGCTACACAAATATTGATGTTTAGACAAAATATTGAGTCCAAAATATTGTGCGAACAAAATATTGTGTCAAGAATATCGAGGATAAGAATATAGCGAAGATAAGTTTCTATGCAAAAGAAAAGTTTACTATACTTAACTCCACATATATATACTTTGACAATATATATATATATTCAAGGTACGTAGATGTGGAGTTAAGAATAGTAAATCTATACTTACCTATTTGGACCTACCTTCTCAATATTTTGAGTCTCGATATTTTTGACACAATATTCTGTCCACACAATGTTTTTGTCCTCAATGTTCTGTACAGCACCTTGAGACCTTTACGGGTGAGTAGTCGTGCTTTACAAGTCACCTGATTGATTGAGTGATCTCAAATATCACCTACATACATTTGACTGAAGATGCAAAAATAGTTAGTATATAATGTATTGCGGGCATTCTCATATGAGCTTGAGAGAGCGGACCCTTGTCAAAGAGTGAACACCTTTACCAAATGTCCTGAACCCTATTACAGATGCAAGTGCACAGGTAATTGGGCCATTGAGGGGTAAATAACTGTGCACCACCCAGAAGATAAGGCACAGTAAGTGTACCTGAAGGTGGCATTTAAGGTGGTGCCTTTGAATTTTGGAGATGCTGCAAAGGATGTGCACTCACAGAGTGTACCCTTCTATGGAGTGGAGGGAATGTTGGGGAAGCCACTGCAGGGACACAGACAATGCACCAATAGTGGTGCTGTCAGTATCTCTACAGGTGCAGCCATGCAGTAACCCCTGTGCTGTGCCATAAAGACAAGTAAAACTGTGAGTGCAGTTTGTGACCTTACTCACCATCATGAAGGCCTTCACGCCCTCTGTCAATGGATGGGGACAGTGCTTAATTTGAGCCAGTGGCTTCTGGTGCTCGACACTGGCATTTAAATGTCAACAATGGCACTTAGTATAGTCTGCTACATGGGAGCACTGTTTATCTTATTTAGAGATGAGCACAATAACAGTTATTTATTAAGCCAATATACATTAAACATGACTAATACCTGTCGCCCAAGCTGTGCTTATAGCTTGGGGGCCTGCAATAGTCTCAGTTGTCACACTTGTAGTGTTGGTAGTGTCATTGGCAACACTGGTAGGGGTAATGGGCTGTGCAAGCTGCAGTGGCTTCCTGATGAGGGGCCTGGTGCTTATTTTTTTTACAAATTAAGCACTGCATATGCTCATCTGGTGCCAGGGGATGGTCTTCTTGGAAAATGTAAGCTGTGACTTCTTTTTACGCAGGGACGGCCTGTCACCTCCTTCCACTATTCCTGGTTCCAGTATGATGACCATAGCGAGCAAGAGAAAAAAAAGCAACCTGGGAAAAATAGTTTCCCTAGATTATATAAAACAAGTAAATCAGGGAAAAACAGGAAGACGCACATGTCAAAGTTGTCAGCAGCAGATCCAGGCACGGTGGTTGAAGATGTGCAAGCAGGAAGACCTGGAGAGAAGGCTAAAACCCCTTCAAAGTAAGCATCGAAGTAGAAGTGGACTACGTCGCGATGCCTTGAGAGGCTCCATCTCTTCTTGTATGTAGTAACAACAGGATGCACATGTTCAAATTGTTCAGATTACCAGTGATGACAAAACCTCAAATGGACATTGGTTTCAATGGTAAGACTCGTGAAAGCATTTGTTAGACATCACACATAAAACTACAGAACAACATAAATTGCTAGCTCTCTCCAAAGAGGATCAGTGACCTAAGTGTGTGTACTCCAAAGGAAAGGATTGAATGGAGGGATGTAAAGATTACTTTTAAATCCTTAAAGCAATAAAAATAATAGAAGTGTCATCAGTTTATAGTTCAAGAATTATCTGATGTCTCCAAGGCAAGGTGCAAGACGGCTCAGAAGAAGCATTAGAACATATATGTACTGTAAACATATACAGGGAAATGTTGCTCAGCAGAAGTCCGAAGGGAAAACTTCAAACACACTTTTAAACTTTTGAGATAGTCCGAGGCAACCAACTTCAAGAAAGCAACGAGTAAGGATTGGTTTGAAAAAAAAATGTCTTTCATTTAGTCAGGATTAATGAGAACATTTGTTTGAGAATTAAGGCAATAGGAGAGTGAACTTCGACCCTACAATACACCTAGCTCTATTGATTCTTTGGGAAACGATACTGAGATAGTTTGTCACCTGCAATATTTACATCTAAAAAGGAAATGCCTTTTGCAATACCACATTTTTCTGAGGCCTGTCTTGCCTCTCAGACCAAGCTACCAAAGGTGAGCCAAGGACAGTGAGGCATGCCTACTTCTGTAGATCCTCCTGCTTGGGCGTCGCATATGTTTAGGCACAGCCCTCATGGAGTTTATGACTTCCTCCCCCTCCTTCCAACCCAAAGCATGCTAGCTAGATTTTCTGTAATGGCAAAATTGTGCTAAATATCAACAATTCCCTTGCGTCACAAAAACCTGTATGTATTTAGAAAAAAAAAATCAACTAAGGGGCAACTAACACAGTCATGAACACAGCATGACATATAACTCGTGGAAAATCGTTGGACTACATCTGCTGTGGCACGGCCTCTTTCGGTTATGAATGGATCAATATATGAATAGTGTTTGCAAACCTTTTATTGCTTTCATTCTGCATATTGCCGTCTAAATATAAATTGAGTTAATAAATCGCTGGTCTTCCTCCATCTTCTTTATAAACCCCCTTACCCCCACCATCTTTATGTAACATTTCTCTTTAGCATATGTCACAGAAACCTTTGCCATATGCGAATGGCATAATAAAGGGAGTAGGCCAATGTTTCTATTTTACGATCAGAAAGTGACATTTATGGTGCTGTCATGCTGTAACCATTCTTGTACCCACAATAAGGATGAGACTAAACCGTTCTTTAACCTCTTCCATGCGTCGGACGCCCCCCGGCCATCCGACGTCACGGTGCTCGTCTGCGTCGGACGGGCGGGGGCCGTCCGAACTGCGCACGCATCAAAGAGGTTAGAAAATATGCAAAAAATCTAAATTCCATTAACATTTAAACTAACCATGTTAAAACCAAGTGTTACATTCTTTTCTCTCTCTCTCTCTCTCTATATATATATATATATATATATATATATTCACTGAAAAAACCATAGGTTTCATGCACGTTATAGTTAGAAATTAGCATTTAAAAAACCTTAGAAATTCACTGAAAAAACCATAGGTTTCAGGGGTGTTATAGTTAGTTGGACATTTCACTCGTACAAAACCATAGAAATTCCCCGTTATAGTTAGTTCAGCTAACTATAACTCGCGCGCCCGCAATGCACTGCTGATGACGTCACATATTACATCACTCATGACATGGTCAGTGACATCACTCATGACATCACTGATGACATCTCAAATGACATCACTGATGACATCACTGATGACATCATCCTTGTGATAGAGTGGCAGACCTCCTCTCACCCTAACATAACCTTTGATACACACACTCAAAAATACAAACTAACATTTTCAAAACAATGGACATACCAATACCAGTTACAACATACCTATTCAGTAATTCCAAGATCTACACACACATCCACTCATTCACCAACAGTCCCTATACAGTCACTCATACATGTACTCACTCATCATATGTACTCATACACCTATACATCCTGTTACACACCGCCACTCATCCATAGAGTTACTCACACACATAGTCACACATGCAAACAAAGTATCAAACATCCATTTACTTGCATATACAGTTATACACACACTACCACACTTACTTCTACAGAAACTTACACATACTTACTCTCTTAAACAATCACTTATAGAAACACCTACTTATTTGTACAGGAACTCTTCCAATCTCTCACTCTCACATATACTCACTTATATACACCAATACTCACATATACTAGTTTAAAACATATGTAGTTACTCATAAAGACACTATTGAGACAGTCATTCACTCACTAACACACCCATACACATACTCATCCACCTATACAGTCCTGCACACATGCTGTCTTCAACACATACAAACAGTGAGTCACTCATTCATGCATCTATGCACTAAGTAATACCCCCACCAAACCATACAGACACTCAGACACTCATACTGATACTCAAAAAACCAACTAATAACCCATATAGACACTCATGTAGCTACTCACCAACCCATGCAGCCACTTATACACAAAGTGAGAGACTGATACAGATATTTTCATATTTAAACATTACTCACTAACCCATGTATTCACTAAGATACACTTAGTCAGTTATACAATCAATTTTACAAAAAAATCATCCATTTAGACACTTATATACCCATTTATTCTTCCATCGACCTTGACATATACATATATAAAACATATTTAATTTTCAGAAAAATACACATTCACTGGATGATGTCATCAGTGATGTCATTTGAGATGTCATCAGTGATGTCATGAGTGATGTCACTGACCATGTCATGAGTGATGTAATATGAGACGTCATCAGCTGTGCATTACGGGCGCGCGAGTTATAGTTAGCTGAACTAACTATAACAGGGGAATTTCTATGGTTTTGTACGAGTGAAATGTCCAACTAACTATAACGCCCCTGAAACCTATGGTTTTTTCAGTGAATTTCTAAGGTTTTTTAAATGCTAATTTCTAACTATAACGTGCCTGAAACCTATGGTTTTTTCAGTGAATTTCTAAGGTTTTTTAAATGCTAATTTCTAACTATAACGTGCCTGAAACCTATGGTTTTTTCAGTGAATATATATATATTTATTATACTATGTATACATGTGAAAATGTCTCGGTCCCCTGTTTGCCTCGGTGGCACGGAAAAAATGGGTGGAACTGACGTCAGCAGGCCGACGAGGTCCTCTTATGGCTCCGATGACGTCATACAGTGTCGCGAGAGGAGCCGTGCTCGTTGACGTGGGAGAGCTAGGAAAGAATTTCCGTGGAATGCTGGTGCAGGGGATATTCACCTAAGTGTTCAGGCTAGTCCTTTGGGAGCAACTGTTTATGTTGCCACTCCAGAAACCAAAACCAGTGATCCGAGGGCAGAGGCCCTGCAGATGGCACACGAGGTGGGGTGCCCAGTCGTGTGCACCGGCGGGGCAGCGAAGTGACAAGCACCACAACCCACAAAAAAGGTAACGAGGGCACTGAATAACACAGGATCTTCTCTTTGTATCTGGCAGGAACAACGAAGTTAAAATGCCCTAGTACCAAAATGTAGAATTAGTGCTACAAAGGTCTTCAAGAGGACCTGCGATGCCGCTTCTGCGTCCCGTACCATGGAGGCGGCACATGGGTCACGCGGTACGGTCATACTGCGGTGGGACGCACACTCGTTGACCTCTCATGGCACTGCTCCACACTTCAGGGAGGACGCTTTCCATTAGCTATGTTTTCTGATGACATGTTGCGCCGGCCCCGTCCAACAACAGAACTCCTTTAGATCCAAACAGACTCTTCCACTCTCTCACCGGAAGTGAAACCAGGCCACGCGGACACTTTCACAATACAACAGCCGGGAATGCACTTTTCGGTAAAAAAACCACATTCCTTCCTCCTAATTAATCAAATAAACGTCTCACTGAAGAACAGGGGCCAGCTTCGATCGGTAAACAGCCGTTACAACGACTTTTTTACTTTGCGATACTATTACAACCCATGAATTACCATGCATGCGTTGTACATAACGAAGTCATTACTACGCATTTTTTTAGAACGCATGGTCATTTACCACACATGCCTTTACAACGAATTTTGTTGTAAAGGTATGTATGGTAAATGACCATGCGTTCTAAAAAACATGTAGACGATCCATGTCATTGTAAGGAAACAGAGGCTGTTCCGTTTCCTCACAACGACGTGCACCGCCCCTCAGAGATGACGTGAAACAGGAACCACGAGGAGAGAGGAACCATGAGGAGTGAGAGGTAAGGGGGATTGGCCATGGGGTGGGGGTTTCTTTTCTAGGGTTTAGGGTAGTGCAGTGGTGTTTGGGTGGTGTAGGGGGTCGTGCTGGGGGTAGTGTTTTAGGGTTTAGGGTAGTGCAGTGGTGTTTGGGTAGTGTAAGGGGTCGTGCTGGGGGTAGTGTTTTAGGGTTTAGGGTAGTGCAGTGGTGTATGGGTAGTGTAGGGGGTCGTGCTGGTGGTAGTGTTTTAGGTTTAGGGTAGTGCAGTGGTGTTTGAGTAGTGTAGGGGGTCATGCTGGTGGTAGTGTTTTAGGGTTTAGGGTAGTGCAGTGGTGTTTGATGTAGTGTAGGGGTCATGCTGGTGGTAGTGTTTTATGGTTTAGGGTAGTGCAGTGGTGTTTTAGGGTTTAGGGTAGTGCAGTTATGTTTGGGTAGTGTAGGGTGTCGTGCTGGGGTAGTGTTTTAGGGTTTAGGGTAGTGCAGTGGTGTTTGGGTAGTGGAGGGGGTAGTGTTTTAGGGTTTATGGTAGTGCGCCCAACCAGCCACAATATCCGTGGACAAAGGGGATCCTGACTCTTTGGAACGCTCCGTCAATTGAATAATTTGGGTCAAGGGCCCTACCACGTCCAAGACCTATCAATTCCTTTCTTGGGATCCCTCATATACTTGGAGAAAAAGGTACATAGTTTCTCATCAATTTCAGGCGTGTGTGCCACCTTCCCCTTCAGTGAGGGCCTGGGGCATTCTCCCCTCATCCTATTCCTGACCTCCCTTTCAAGGGGTTGATGGATTTTCCCCACCACATACTCTGCCACTTTGGTGTCAGGTGTCCACTCTGCCGACCTAGGATGGTAAATTTGGGTAGGCTCGAACATGTCCCAACCGGGGACTGAGAGGAGTGGGACTCTGGACGCCAGGGATGCCCCGAGTCCTTATCCTCATCGGAGGAGAAATCGTCCTCAGATTCACCCTCTCCCTCTAAGGGAAACCCGCCGTCGGGGTCTACAATAGTGGTGACAGTGTCGCAATTTTCTCCGGGCCCCTCCTCCTGTTTTAGCGTTCGCGCACTCTTGAGGAAGGTCTCCGTAAGTTTATCAAATCCTTCCAAGTGCCCCGTGTTATGCTTAACGGCCCTTTTATTCCCCATCTGGGAGCTACTTGGACCCGCCACCACCAGATCTGGTCACTGAACACCCCAGGGATGCTTTTCGCCAGCTTATCAACCTGATCCCTAAGAGGAGCCAGCGCCCTAGAAATAGCCAGAGAGAGGGCTTGGTCCACTGCTGGAGGGAGAAGTTGGGGGCCATTCCTCCTCCACTTCCTGGTAGGAGGAGTAAAAATGGTCTTCTGGAGAAGACATGATAGCAGAGGGTGTGAGCACAGAACAAGTGCCCTTAAAATCCTTAAGACAGCCCCTCGCTGGTGCTCCAACAGCTGGGCTTTGCCCGAAGCTGTTATAAGAATAGACTGAGGCGCAATACCAATCACCACCACCAGGTGGTGCTGGTCACGAACGTGGCCGTAGTGGGAAATCACCGCGTAGCGGTGTCAAAATTAGGCGAGGGTTGGTCGGGAATCAAGCGGACACTAAAGGAGTGACCGGATTCCCAAACGCGCGTAAAGACCAGCGGGAGCGCTCGACGGAGCTGCCTCGCTCGGACCAGACGCGCCTGACAGGATCTCAGTGCGCGCAGAGCACACAGCGGGAGAAACTGCGAGGGGGAGAACGCGCTCGGGCAAGAGCCTGCTGCGCAGGGAATATGAAACAATACCAAGGCAATAATGCTAATAACGTGCACAAGAAACCGCTATACAAACAGCAACAACGTCAGATTAAGCCAAGAATGTAAGGAATGAACATAACTGACGAGCAGTGAAGAAAGAGGAAGCGGAAGGGACGTCACGAAATTATATACGATGGACTGTGATATGATTGGACTATAGTTGCCTTGGAGACTACCCCCTAATGGTTCATGGGTTGTGTAGTCTTTTGTTTAATGATTGTTGTGTTACGTTTTCTTTGAACTGTTATGCAAATAAAGTGAGGAAAGATATGCATAATCCTCGCCTCCGTCCTGCCATAGAATTCATTAAAATTTATTTGATCTGATTTAGAAACATAGATCATAAAAGTGTACATAAAAACAGTAAATCCTCTTTCCTAATACAATACAGTGAGAATTAATTAAAACCAGTAGGTAAAAACGGGTGTTACAAAGCCCGGTTCAGAGCAACTTCAGGTTAACAGAATCGTAAAGTTCAATGTTTCGCAAGATCAATCTCATGTACTTCGTGCAAAATACGCAATAAGGGGTCCAAGTAAGATGTAACGCTCCAATACCTGACCAGTTTGCACTATATAAAACTGCAGAAAAACTAAAAATAAAAAGTGTTTTGCACACTTCTGTCATTGGGCTATATGTGGGCTACATCTGGGTGATATTTGTGCTACATTTGGGCTCTTTTTTCTCTGGTGGCCATCTTGGGAGACTTATTTGTTATGAAGTTTCCTAATTTCGTCATTTACTGCAGTCTCCTCAGTAGGAAATGCTTTCAGTTTTTTACTTTGATTCCATCAAGAAGGCATTCAAATGTGTCACACATTTGCCATAAATTCAGAATGTTAGCACTCTAGTTGTTCATTAGATCACTGTAGTAAAGCTACTGCTCACCAGGGAGTTAACTGGAAGTCTACTGCTGGTATTGAAAGTGATTGTTTCAGTCTGCATGTCAGAATTTTCTAATGAAATAGAAGAGGATTTGAGATCTCACTTAAAACATGCCCTAAATTTTCTTTCTGCAGCACTAACCATAATTTCTATGGCAAAATGAACCCCCTCATTTTGTTCCTTTTTAAATTAAATGTTTTAAGTGTTACCAGTTTATTCCAATCAAGATGGCTTCAGGTGTGCCATACTTTTGTCATAAGTAAGACTGTTAGCGCTCTAGTTGTTCTTTAGAACACTCTGGGAAGCTGCAGTAGAACACAAAGGCATCAACTGACAGGCTGCTCCTGTTGAAATATAACAGGAAGATATTTGAGATCTCACTTAAAACATGTCCTAATTTTTCTTTCTACAGCACTAACCATAATTTCTATGACAAAATGAACCCCCTCATTTTGTTCCTTTTTAAATTAAATGTTTTAAGAGTTACCAGTTTATTCCAATCAAGATGGCTTCAGGTGTGCCATAAGTTTGTCATAAGTAAGACTGTTAGCGCTCTAGTTGTTCTTTAGAACACTCTGGGAAGCTGCAGTAGAACACAAAGGCATCAACTGACAGGCTGCTCCTGTTGAAATATAACAGGAAGATATTTGAGATCTCACTTAAAACATGTCCTAATTTTTCTTTCCACAGCACTAACCATAATTTCTATGACAAAATGAACCCCATCATTTTGTTCCTTTTTAAATTAAATGTTTTAAGTGTTACCAGTTTATTCCAATCAAGATGGCTTCAGGTGTGCCATACTTTTGTCATAAGTAAGACTGTTAGCACTCTAGTTGTTCTTTAGAACACTCTGGGAAGCTGCAGTAGAACACAAAGGCATCAACTGACAGGCTGCTCCTGTTGAAATATAACAGGAAGATATTTGAGATCTCACTTAAAACATGTCCTAATTTTTCTTTCCACAGCACTAACCATAATTTCTATGGCAAAATGAACCCCTCATTTTGTTCCTTTTTAAATTAAAAGTTTTAAGAGTTACCAGTTTATTCCAATCAAGATGGCTTCAGGTGTGCCATAATTTTGTCATAAGTAAGACTGTTAGCGCTCTAGTTGTTCTTTAGAACACTCTGGGAAGCTGCAGTAGAACACAAAGGCATCAACTGACAGGCTGCTCCTGTTGAAATATAACAGGAAGATATTTGAGATCACACTTGAAACATGTCCTAATTTTTCTTTCTACAGCACTAACCATAATTTCTATGACAAAATGAACCCCATCATTTTGTTCCTTTCTAAATTAAATGTTTTAAGTGTTACCAGTTTATTCCAATCAAGATGGCTTCAGGTGTGCCATACTTTTGTCATAAGTAAGGCTGTTAGCACTCTAGTTGTTCTTTAGAACACTCTGGGAAGCTGCAGTAGAACACAAAGGAATCAACTGACAGTCTCTGCCCTTGTTGGATGTACATGTTTTACTGAGAATGTCAGACTTCATTCTCACATGACTGAGAAAGATAATGTGAATTTACAGAAAATATGCTCTCATTTTAGCTTCTGGAGCACCTTCCAAAACTGTATGGGACAAGCATGTGAAAATAGTTTTCTCTCAAACATGATTCATGATATCCCAGCAGAAGGTTTTTCACAGGGCAAAATCACCTTAGAACACACCACAATTCCTGAAATTAGTATGGTACCATCAACAAATGAATTCTAATGTAACTAAAGTCTGTTATCACCCTTTATAGTTCTCCTTTTGGTAACCCTCAAAATCTTCGATTCACTACAATGCATTTCAATGGGGTACTATCATTTATATTGGTCCCAAGATGGCTGCCAGCAATTCCAGGATGAAGTGCTGACCGCCAATCAGATCTCACGATGACATGTGTGGTTAGGCTCCACCCAGATATATACGTGTATTCTTTTTCAATTTTCTCAGGAACTACTGAACGGATTTACACCATTTAACCAAAAGGCACGACTCTGAACCAAGGGCTACCTTTTTGCCAAATTTGGTGTAATTCCGTTCAGCAGTTCGGGCTGTAGCTGCGATGAAAGGTTCCTATGGAAAATTGCATGGGGAAAAAATGTTTTGGGACCCCCCTTTTTTCTCGGCCCCCGCTTGCCGAATCACCCCGAAACTTTCAGGATAGGAGCGGACCGAGCGGGCCATAAGTTTTGAAACTTTCGCGAAGATTCGTCAACCGGCAACAAAGTTATTTCAAATAGAATGTTGTGGATTTCCTATGGAAAATAGGTCCTAACTATAACTATCTACTGGCGACCGCCAGTAGATAATATATATATATATATATATATATATATATATATATATATATATATATATATATATATATATATATATATATATATATATATATATCAGGAACACTCCGCTTGCATCCCTTTGCCACCAGTTACAGCAACGGAGCACGGACCACGTTGTAGTGCAAATTGAAGTTTTAATCAACTCCTCCAACACCAGCCATCATGACGCGTTTTGACCCCTAGAGGCCTTGATCACATGACGCGCTCTCAGGTTACAGGTAGGTTTAAATACAGTTTTTTTCTTTCTTCATTTACTCTTAAAGTGACAATGTACTGAGTGTTTTTAACAGTTGACATAAAGAAAAGACTTAACCTTTTTTACACAATTATTGTAAAATACAAATAAACATCGGAAAATTCCTTTGTACAATTTAAGTAAATATAAATATAAATATATATCTATATATGTTAAAAATATATATATATATCACACATTATTGTTAAAACCTAATAGATGTCTAAAAACCACTGTTTTTAAAAAGCATAATAAATAAGCAATTTCAAAACCACTTGTGTAAATAATATCACATATCTTGTAGTGGATCCATCTGTTTCGGCCTGGGTTTAACAACATCTATATTTTAAACTGATCCCCAAAAACAATTTTTACCGATGTATAGTTTGCTGTAATTTATGGTGTAAGCCTTCAATTCATTAATGGGGGCTGTTTGTGACGCCACCTAAAAATATTAGCTAGTCTGAAACCCTACACTTTTCAGGCGTGCTTGACGTTCAGGTATAAATACCTGAATTTCTGTCTTTACTCTGTTAATCAATCCAATTTTAAAATGCAGATGTTATGTTACAGTACTAGTTTATATCAACATAAATTATTTTAAAAACTCCCAGTTACATAAAGTGCTTGTGCAAAAATGTTAAATATTACTAAAGTGCAATGTGCAAGTCATCCTATTATTTTTAAAAACCCTAACTAAAACCGTGAAATTTGTGTTAAAAAGTGGGTTTTAAAAGCAACGGCGGTTTTCATTTGAGATTAAATAATCTTTTTTTAAACTATTAATAATGATGTTACAGGCAATTAGAGAAGCAAACTATGCAGCATGTGAGTGTTAAAGCGGCTATAGGCAAGTAAAAGCTCCTCGGTGGCATTCAGGCCCCTGGGGACTTGGTGTCGAGATTTAAGATATAGAGAGTCTCTAAATATCTTAGGGCTTTTCCCTGTATCCTCCTCTCTTTTTGGGTGGGATGGCATCTATCAGGAAATATGTAAGTCCCTTCGGATCTCCATTGTGTTTTTCCTCGAAGTGCCTGGCCACCGGGTAAGCTTGATCATGATTCTTAATGGCTCTAATGTGCTGGAGCACCCTCTTATGCCCCTGTAGAATTGTACTACCTACATATTGTAGGCCACAAGGGCACTCCAGCACATAAACAACATATTCACTTTTACATGACAAAACTTTGGAGATAGATTTTTCCACTTCACTGAAGGGTGTTTTGTAAGACGTCTTATTCACACCAAACTGGCACGCTTTGCAGCTCTTACATTTATGGAAACCCTTTCTCTGGGATAACCATGTGCCTGTTGGTCGGCCTCCTACATCATTATGAACTAGGGAATCTCTCATCGAGGGTGCCCTACTAAATGTGATGGAGGCTTGCCTGGGTAACAAATGTCCTATGACAGGATCACCTAACAGGAGTGGCCAGTTTCTCTTAATGATATTTTTTATGGTTTTGTGTTGATGATTGTAGCCAAAAATCATTCTAAAGGTTGTGTCTTCATTGCCCTGCTTAGTATTTTTGTTTTTGAATACGTTTTTTGGAGGAGAGTTTCCCGTTGGATTTCTGAACTCTTCTTTATAGCTGCATTAACACATGCTGGTGCATAGCCTCTTGCTAAAAATCTAGCTTTGCTGTCTGCCTGTGCTTTAATTAGCTCCTCTCGACTACTGCAAATCCTCTTTAGTCTAAGCATCTCCCCATAGGGGATGCTATAGATCAAATGAGGTGGGTGATAACTACTCGCATGTAAGATAGAGTTTCCTGCCGTGGGTTTTCTGTGCAGTGTGGTCTCTATCTTATTTTCCTTAATAAATACCTCAACATCAAGGAAAATAACTCTTTCTGAACTGATGGTAGACGTAAAATGGAGATTAAGGCTGTTGTTATTAAGATCATCTACAAATTCTTGTGCAGCCATACTGGGACCTTGCCATATAACAAACAAATCATCAATAAATCTATACCAGCATTTTATATTGTTAATCAATGTTGTTTCATGTTGTTTATGCAGGACCAGCTCCTCCCACCACCCCATATGCAAGCAAGCATAGCTGGGGGAGAAGCTGGCCCCCATAGCAACACCCCGTTGTTGTTGATAGTGGGTGTTCTGAAAAAGGAAAATGTTATTTTTCAAACAAAATTCAACCATATTGATGATCATTTTGCTATGTTGTGCTTGCTCTGGTGTTTTTTTGGCAAGAAAATGACCCAGAGCCCTGAGTCCGCCCGTGTATATATATGAACAGAACATCCAACTTCAACAGGAAAATCCAATTGAAAAAGGCACGGACTTCAGGTTGACGGTATAGGGCTTCTTTTATTGTATCAGGTCACCCTCGACCCCAAGACCAAAGAGACGCGTTTCGGCTTCTGCGAAGCCTTTGTCAATCTATTTGGCGCCAGTTCATTTTCAAAATATATAGTCACTCCCACTTATGGCACTAGTAAACATAAACAACATACTACGTGCCTCACTTCTGACCCTCCCAATTGCACAAAAACTATGTCTAACACCTTGCGCAATGCTAATGCTGTACAATGTCACATGAAATATATATAGTGAGGGTACAGAATCTGAACAAAAACATCTTAAAAATCTTAATGTGGCCAAACTAAGTGGGAAATTTCATAGATTTCAAATGAGGCGCCAAATACTCGAAATTTGTTGCCTGTATATCTACCATTATATAAAATATAAAATATAATAATATAAAATATTTGACATAAAGACACGCTGCAATAACATCACGATGAAGACTAAAGGTGCCTCTGTCCCCCTTGAAAACGAAAATGCAATGCTGTAATAATAAACAGTTCACCGATAATCTGATGCTGACTCGCAGTGCAGGCATAGTTTTTCAAAGCCAAATGTACATTACACTGAACACGGACTCAGGCCCCAAGTCGCATTGTACTGAGGTAACTGCTTACATGCTGCGGGACCAAGGATACACAATTGTATCAATATGAGACACAACAATCTAATACCCAGCATGTGCACATGTCCGTATCAGGACTACCATTCCCATAATGCAACTGGGCGAACTCAATCATGCCGGCAAAGTTTGGCAAATGTCACGTTTGAAAGTCAGCATCTCTAAAAACATAATATCGGGTCCGAAGAGCATTCCAAGGTAAAATGGGGGCCGCATATGCAGTTCCTCAAAGGCACCAAAGTCTCAATGTCTTATAACGATAGACAACGTGAAAAACATGTCATAAAACAGACATCAACTTAAGGTGGTGGGGGACCGATGCTCAAACAGTTGCAGATATGCCAAATCAACCTCATCGCTTCGGCATAGGCGTCAGCAGTGCCCGATCACCACTGGGCATCAGACTCCTGGGCGAGGCGTTTTTTGCCGGGAAATGTTAAAACCGCGCTGGCAGTCGAAAAAACCGCCCCGCTACGGGTTAAAGGGAGTAGGCCAATGTTTCTATTTTACGATCAGAAAGTGACATTTATGGTGCTGTCCCCGGCCATCCGACGTCACGGTGCTCGGTGTTCGTGTGCGTCGGACGGCCGGGGGCCGTCCGAACTGCGCACGCATCAAAGAGGTTAGAAAATATGCAAAAAATCTAAATTCCATTAACATTTAAACTAACCATGTTAAAACCAAGTGTTACATTCTTTTCTCTCTCTCTCTCTATATACATACTACTACTACTACTCTCTATATATATATATATATATATATATATATATATAAATATATATCGATATCCATCTTAAATGAAATGAAATATAACAGCAACTGATTTGACAGAATGCTAGCAATCTTTTTGAAAACTCTTAACTGTGGCTTCTCCTACAAGCACGCTTTTTCATCAGAATGAAAATTATTTTTTCTTCCCTAATATTCACTCAAGAATCAGACTGTGTTTGTTAAGTGAGCTTTCTCTATATACACATTTTCGAGGGATTTTCAGGGTCCCTTGTTTTTACAAAACAGTGTTTTTTAATAGAGGCACTTAAAGCAATCCACATTTTAAATTTTGAATATATGCTAACTCTTTTCTTCAATGTTGAAGTTTCTCAACCTAGATAAAAGGTAAGTCTGCCTGGTTTATATATGTATGTGGTTTATGTATGTATGTGGTATTTATTTTGCAAAATCTTAGCTAAAAGGCAGTGAAGCACTGTACAGGGTGAAACACAAGCACAATGTCAAGTGATGGGAGAGGTAGGTGGTTTGTGGACCATGTAGTGTTCTTTAAAGTGGTGCTTCTATAACTCTTTCCTAAATTGGGGCAGCATTGTGGTGGTCCTCATTGATATGGGATGATGTTCTAGGGTGCATACATAAAAACAGCCTGCTGTCTTGTTATTTCTTTTTAACACTTCCTAGTCTGCAGTCTGATGGTGTCTTGACTGCAGTTTTGCATAGAGCTACCAAAAATGGCAAGCTTGTCTGCAAGATAAACAGTGGTGCTGGTCTTGATGGCTATGTACATGATGCACCTAGTTTTAAAGATGGTGGCAAGTGGCAAAGGGAAATGGAGTTCTGTAGGAAAATGGGTTACTGGTTGAGGGGGGTGAAACACTACTCAGCTCTTTGGTAGCTTGGCAGTCAGGCTTAAATTAGAGGCAATGTGTAAAGTATTTGTGCAGCACTTCAAACAGTAATAAAGTGAAAACAATATGCAAGAAAAATTCCACACCAATTTAGAAAAATAGAGCAAAATGTATTACATTGTTTGAGACCAAATCAACAAAAATTCATTCAGTAGAACTGGACATATGCAATTTTAAAGATTTAAGTGAAAACAGTGCTTAGAAGTACAAATGCTGCAACTATGGTTATCTGGTCACTCCTCACGGGGACAAAGTCACAGGTTCAGGGAAACTGCGATGGAGCACTGGTCAGGTACAGGAACAAGTTAGGCCCACTGAGCAAAGTACCTTAAATCGAGGTTGCTGAGCATTGCAAGATTCTGTGCAGAGGATGTGTTGCTCAATGGAGGTTCCAATGGGCAGGGGGGCTATGATATCTGGTCCTACGTCGGAATGCATTGCACAGTGGGAGTTCCGATGAGCTGTGGGGCTGTGGTGCAAGGTCTTGCATTGTGATACATCACACAGCAGTGGTTCCGAGCAGCTGCAGTGCTGCAATACGTAGTCCTGTGTCAAGATGTGTCGTGCAGTGGCAGTTCAGAGGAGCTGCTGGGCGATGCTTCTGTAGGGACCATCGCTGGGCTGGCAGAACACCGTCGGGCCCAGTTCCAAGGATCCAGGATTGGGGTGCACCACTTGGGGTGCAAGATACACAGCAGGCATATTCCAGGTGCTGGGTTTAAGGTGGTTGGAGCCTATTCTGTCCCTGAGGCTGTGATCAGGAGGCAAGCCAACTAGCCCATGGAGTCACTCCGGTAGTCCTTGGTCCAAAATGCAGGTCTTTCTAACTCAGGCAGCAGGGCAGCATAGTAACCGTGCTTCTTACAGCGCAGCACAGAAGTCCTTCTGAGTCTTCCACAGGTCCAGAGGTGTACTGAAGAGTTGGGTCTGGGGGAACTATATTTATACTTGGTGCCAGCTTTGAAGCTGGAGAAGCTTCTAGATGTTTCCACCCCCAGAGGTGCTTGGCATTTCCTGTCTCCCTGCCATGTTCTCAGATTCTCTTGGGTCATAAAAGACTAGTGTCAAACGCTTTGTGAGTATGCTGAGGCAGAGGCCTTGTGATGTGGGAGCAATACACAAAGACCAACTTCCAGTTACACCTAGTCATGTGACCCAATATACATGCTGCAGGCAGCAAATAGTTAGGACAAGAAAATGCCAACTTACTAAAAAAAGTGGCATTTTCAGAATTGTGACTTAAAATCCAACTTTACAATTAAAGAGTGTTTTAAATTACAAACTTGAATCACCAAACTTGATATTCTTATGTGCTCCCAATTGGAAGTTACCACTTATCAAATTTAATAAGGGAACTCAATGCTATCCTGTGGGAGAGGTAGGCCCACAGTAGTGAAAAACACATTTAGGAGTTTTTCACTACCAGGACGAATAGAATGTAAGAGTAAGTGTCCAACTTTTTAAGAACACTGCACCATGCTCTCTGGGCTGTGAAGGGCCTGCCCTAGGGGTAACTTATATGTATTAAAAAGGGAGGTTTGGGCCTGGTAAGAGGTTTCTCTTGCCAGGTCATAAAGGCAGTTTAAAATGGCACACACAGGTTGCAGTGGCAGGCCTGTGACAGGTTTAAAGGCTACTTAAGTGGGTGGTGCAATAAGTGCTGCAGGCCCACTAGTAGATTTAATTAATAGGTCCTGGGTACATGTAGTATCTCTTTACTAGGGACTTGCAAGTCAATCAAATATGCCAGTATGGTGTAAGTCACTTTTGGCATGTTTATAAGAGCGAACACATGCGCTTTAGCACTGGTTAACAGTGGTAAAGTGTGCAGAGTCCTAAAAGGCCAAAAAAGCGAGTTGATAAAACAGGAGGGTAAAGGCAAACTTTTTGGGAATGACCATGCAGAAAGGGCCAAGTGCCACAAGTTCCATCAGGATGGGGATGATATGATTATATTTCTTCAGGCCAAAGAGGTGATGTGCTGCAGCATGTACAATGCCCTTAAGGGTTACCAGTGTGGAGTCAAAGGGGCCATGGAGAAGGCCATTACCACCATCCAGGTCCAAGAGTATAAGGCAGTGAACAGCAGTTCTGAAGTCACTTTCTGGAAGAAATGATTTCACTCTTTTGAAGAGAGAGGTGGCCCCAGGCCATCTTTGTATGTTTTGGCAATGCGTTCCTTGCAAGTCAGATTAATTTCCTGTGTGAATCCAAGAGACTTGGATTTTGGTGAAAGTTTGGGTTTGAAACCGTCAATGTTCGTGTCATTAAGCTTGGTTTGCACTGTTTCTTGCATGTTGTTTTTGGCAAATACCAGGGATTCTGTTTTGATTCGGTATGGCTTCAGGTAGGCCCTGGATATCCAGGTTGGGATGATGTGCAGGCAGTGTTTGGGCATTAGATATCAGAAGCATGGGAGACTTTGAAGTAGAGTTGTGTATCATCAGCATATTGATGAATCTGGATGCTGTTGTTTGTGAGCTCCAGGTAGAGGTAGAAGATGACAGGGACAAAATGAAACTCTGGGGACTCCAGAAGTGATAGGGATTATTTGGGACCTTGATGTGCAAATGTGAATAAACTATATTGGTTAGAAAGGTACCATTGAAGAACATAGCTGCTGGATACATTTGAGACTTCAGAGTGCATATGAGGGTGGGATGATCAACTTGGTCAAAGGCAGCTGAGAGTTCCAGTAATATCAATAGGCAGAGTTCATCTGTGGTCAAAGGGCATCATCTACGATGTGTAAGGTAGTAGTCTATGTGCTGCAGCATGATCTGAAGCCAGACTAGTAGCTGTGCAGGATATGGTTAAGAATAATGTGACCTTGGAGTTGCACAGAGACTGTTTTTCAATGTTCTTGCAGATGAAAGGTGGGTGAGTGATAGGAAGGTAACTAGCGACGTTATCTGTTATGTTATGTCTATTTGTATAATACAGCGCATCCGTGAGGGTATCCAGTTTCTTGAGCAGGTGCGTAGGTGTTCCCCCTCAGGGTAGTTCAAAGAGGCAGGTCTTCAGCTCCTTTCAGAACTCAAGAAGCAAGGAGATGGCTCTGATGTGTTGTGGGAGGCTGTGCCATGTTTTTGGTGCAAAGTATGAGGATGAACAACCTCATGTTCTGCTCTTGTGAATGCGGGGGATGTGTGCGAGTGAGAGTGATGCTGAGTGTAGATGTCTCTTAGGCTGATGAAAGAGTATGCCGCTGTTGAGGTATGCTGGACCAGTGTTGTATAAGGCTTTGTATGTGTGCGTGAGGAGTGTAAATGGGTTACATTTGTGAATGGGGAGCCAATGGAGCTCTCTGAGGTGGGGTGAGTTGTGGGTTCAGCATGGGAGGTCTGTCTAGGTGCTGCTTGTATAGTTCAGCGTAGAGTGCGTTGCTGAAGTTGAGACTATTAGTGATGAGTGCTGGTGTGACAGTGCATCTGGTGCTCTGTGGCAGCCACTTGAAGATTTTTTGTAGCATATGTAGGATGTGGAAGCAGGCAGCACTCACTGCATTGACTTGCGCTGTCATGTTGAACTTGTCATCCAGGATCATCCCAGATTACTGGCGCAGTCGGTGGGTGTTGGACCTTGCTCTGTTGGTCACCAAGTGGCATTCCATTAAGATGTCTTGTTTCTGAATAACAGTACTTCTGTATTATTGGAGTTGAGATTCAATCAGTTGGTATTTAGCAATGCTGCTACCATGGTCATGCAGTTGGTGAAGTTGGTTCTGGTGGCAGTTGTCTTGGATCTCTCTGTGGCGTTCGATACGGTCAACCATGATATTCTGGTTGACCGTATGCGGAAGATGGGGATAGAGGGCACTGCACTTTATCTCCAACAATCCTTCTTAGCGAACAGACAACAGAGAGTGGCACTAGGTAAGTTCACCTCTAAATCCTTCTCCTTGCCTTGCAGAGTGCCACAGGGCTTTTCATTGAGCCCGACTCTGTTCAATTTATATGTCAAGACGCTAGCTAAACTTATTAAATCATCTGGCTTTTCCCTAGCTTCTTACGCAGATGACACACAAATTGGGGTGACATTAGCAAAACACAATAATAATTCGGGCCACGCCTTTAGGACTTGTATGAGCGATGCTAGTAAGTGGATGGATAATAATTGCCTGAAGCTAAACTCAGCAAAAACTGAAGTTATACTTTTTGGCAATAATCCATCATTTTTGATGCCCGGATGGTGGCCCCTGAATTGTGCTCTCTCCCAGAACCAGTGACCAAAGTGAAAAATTTAGGAATTCTGCTTGATGAGGAGCTGAAGCTCAAAGATCAAGTTAATAAAGTTACATCTGCGTCATTTTGTTCTTTGAGGCTAGTAAAAAAATCTAACTTTTTTCGGCGTCAGATCTTCTGAAAAGAGTAATCATTTTGCTTGTACTTTCAAAGCTTGATTACTGTAATTGCTTATACCTCAACCTAATCAGTGGGGTCTTTGAAGAAGCTTCAGACCCTGCAGAATGCTGTGGCTCGATTTCTTTTCAAAATTCCTAAATCTGAATCAGCTAGAGGAGACATCAAGAAACTTCACTGCTGCCAGTTAAACAAGGTATCAGGTTCAAGGCACTCTGTCTGGCCTATAAATCATTGCAGGGACTAGGTCCATCTCGGTTTAAGGACAAGCTCAAATGGTACATTCCAGGGAGGACCTTATGGTCAGCGTCAGCTAGGAATCTTGCAGTCCCTCCCTTTAACAGAACCACTTGGGGTGGAAGAAGCTTTTTTAGCACTGCAGCCCTGCTTTGGACCAGCCTGCCCCTGGAACTTAATACTGCTCCTTCGCTATTTTTTTTTTTTTTAGAAAAACCTTGAAAACCTAGCTTTTTCTCCGAGAATAGGAGCAGTTGTCTTTGCCTTGATGTATCAAGAGTCTTCACAAGTTTACCTGGATTTGTAGCTGTATCTGTCTCTTTAGCGCCAAGACGCCCCCCGGCAGGAGTTTGCATTTTATAAATTTCTCATTCATTCATTCATCCATTCATTCATTTTTGGGTAGGAGTAGTAGGCGTAGGAGAGGATGTTGATGCCCTGAGATCACATGATGTTGGTGAACGGTTTCATGTGGACCTTGAACTTGGTGGGACTGAGGGACAATCTCTGAAGAACTCCACTGATCAGGTTTTGGTGTCCAATGTGAAGGGTGACAGTCTCACTCTTTGAATTTTTCCCATGAGGAAGAAACAGATCCATTTAAGTGCAAGTCCTTGGATGCTGATCTCTTGGAGTCTCCTGATGAGCGGGTTGTGGGAAACTGTGTAATTTGCAGTGAAGAGGTTGAGCAGGGTGAGAGACGCAGTTTCTCTTCAGTCCAGAATGGTCCGAATGTCAGTGGTTGCTGCAATTCAGTTCTGTGGTTCTTTCGGAATCGTGACTGAGAGTTGTCCAGTCAGTGGTGTAGTTCGAGGTGGGTTGTGAGTTGTTGACTACCCTTTCTATCACTTTGGATAGGTAAAGGAGCAGGGGGATAGGTCGGAAGTTGCTCAGTTGGTTGAGGTTGGCTGATGACTTCTTGAGGAGGGTGTTGACTGCTTCATGCTTTCAGTCTTCCAGAAATATGGCAAATATGATGGAGATGTTGATGATGTGAGCAAAAGCAGTGCTGATAGGTAATACTCCCAGGATATAGTCGTGGTGGGGACATGGATCCGATGTTGCTCCTGAGTGATGGTCTGTATGATCATTGCTGTGTCACCTCTGGTGAAGGTTGTCCATTCAGTTAGGTGACTGTCTTGGTTTGTGATGGGGAGGTTGGTGATGAGATCCCTGGGTTTGAATTGGTGTGCGAAGGTGCTGTGGATGTTTGTGATTATTCTGTAGAAGAAGGTGTGGTGAAGTCTTTGATGATTGAGAAGATCTCCTTGCAACTGTTGGAGCTCCCTTCAATGCGTTAAGCTAGCGCTCTTTTCTTGGTGTCTCTCATTTGCTGGGGGTTGCATCTAAGTGCAGCCTTGTAGGTGGTTCTATCAGTGATTTTGTGGCTGGCTCTCCATTTTCTCGTTAGCTGTTTACAGTGTCGTCTGACATCTCGAAGGTCTTCAGTGTACCGGTTGGCCGGCTTGTTGAATCTTCTTTGTTGTTGTGATTGATGGGTTCAAGGGAGTCTGTAGAGTTCTTGATCCAGTTGTTATAGTTGGTGATGTCAGTCAGTCAAATTTCTTTATTTCGGTTACAAAGAACCATAAAAGAAGCAACCTCACAAGAAAATAATAACACATAATAGAATAAAAGAGCATTCAGATAAAAGATGGGAGATAAATAGACTAAGAGAGCCAATGCTATATAAACGTAGTTAATTCCATGCCAAAAGATATTTTTCAGAATACGCTCTCAAGCACAAAAATTGATTAGCTCTTGTTTCTTAGTTGGTGATGTCATTGTTGAGGCTCTCTCTGGGGTTGGGTTGATCTGCGCTGCTTCTGAGATTTTGCCACAGCTGCAGCTTGGCAGGCTGATGCTAGTGAATGAGTTGACTTGCGGGTGTTGATTTGTAAGTGGATGGTGGCATGGTCTGTCCATTTGAGTGGCAAAGTTGTGTTGTATTTGATGCTTTTGCTGGTGGTGAAGATGAGGTCCAGTATGTATCCTGGGATGTGTGTTGGTCCTGTGATGCACTGGGTAAGTCAAATATTGTTTAGGCTTTCAATGAGTGCGGTGGAGCAGGAGTCGGTTCTGTCTTCTAGGTGGAAACTGAGTTTGCTGTGGAGTATTCAGGCTTTAGAGTTGGTGGTGAGGGAGGCGATGAAGTTGGAGATGAGGCAGATGAAGGAAGCTTGCGGTCCAGGTGGTCAGTATCTGTGGGTTCCTTTCAGGTTGAAGTTCTCAGAGCTTGAAGTGCAGATGTTCCATTAATGGAGTGTCGCTCACTGTGGATGTTGAGCACTTAATAGAACTCTTGTACATGACTGCGACAACATCTAGATCTATTGTATTTTTCTTTAGGAGTGGGAGAAAGGCATTTACAATGGTGAGTAGGGGTGAGAGAGCAACCCCAGATAAAGGTTTGATGAGGAACGAGAGTAAGGCATCATCTTAATGAGTATTAGCTTTAAGGGAGTTGATTATGTTGGTGAGATATGAGAGAGAAAGGCTTTGAAGGCTGACCATTGTGGGATTCTACAGGAAGGCATGGACATAAAAAAAAAATCAGGATGGTGATGTTGATGTGCTGTTGAATCATCTGTATTTTTTCACTGAAGAAGAAGTTAATGGCATCACATTTTTCTGTGGAGTGACGAATAGATAGCTCTGGCAGGGTGTTGATGCAATGATTGATTGCACTTGAAAGCGTTTTGTTTCTTTTGGTGGCTAAAGTGATGGTGTTAGTATTGTACTCTGCTTTGGCTGATGTAATGAGCGGTCTGTGTGTTGTACAGAGTGACTTCAGTAGCTTGGCTTGCACTTGTATGTTTTAATTGGGGTATGAATACCCACATAGTGTCCCAAAAATGTGTTTACGTTTTTTTAGGCGGTGTTGAATTCAGATGTGGAGCTGATAGGGTGGAAGGTGAGTTCATGCATTGGTTTGCCTACGGAGAGGTCATTGAAGGATCTGAAGTTTGGGTCTTTTCTTTTACGTTGCCCTTGGTTTGTTGGTACGATGCTGAGCAAGGTGAAATGTATATTAAAATGATTGGCCCAGTCCATGATTATGGGTGGATTTCATTGGATTGTCGGTGGTCCTGAGAAGACAAGGTAAATAATGTGCCCTTTGAAGTGTGTTGGTTGTGTGACATGCTATTGTTGAATTAATCAACCATAGAAATTCTCTTATGAATGAATATTGATGGATTGAAAATTGGTGCAAAGTTCGCTTCCAGAATCTCAGTCTCGTACCTTGGTAGTACTTCCAGTTCAGAAAATAACCCTGGATGCTATGTGACAGCAGCATATTAATTAAACTTAAAAATGTTAGTCAACAAAGAACAGTGCTGCAATGGCAGGGTCCTCAATCAGGCAAGGTCAGATGTGTTCAAAATCATGCTAAACTAGTCTAAGTGAATTTATAGAAATATAACGAGATTTTCCACATTTTGCATTACTATCCTCAGACAATGTGACCTCCTCTAACTGAGTCCATTAATAGACCATAGAGAATGGACTTGTCAATCTGGGATAAGCATATCTTGTTGCACCCTAGGATGTTTACAGCTTAACTCTTACATTCTAGTTGTGTGCATAATGTACTTACTGAAGTTTCCTATGGTGACATGGAACAACAGAAACAAACTATGATAGGTTTAGTAGTAAAAATAATAGTATAATAAATATTGGTACACTTACATAGCACATTTTTCAAATCCCTTCATCTAATAGCACTGATAACATGTGATAACAGGTATTAACTACTTATTGCCAGCTCAAGAAGGTAAGCATTAGTAGATCTGAACCTACGATTCTTGTATTACACACACATTTCTACAAGGTTTTCCTTCATCACCTGAGCTATCTACCCAGGTTTACACCAGAAACAGTTGTAAAACAGTAACATGCCTACTTCAAAAGGGATGTTTTAGATGCGATGTTCAGTTTATGTTCCTAAGATAAAAACAAAAAATGAAAAACTATGAAAACAGTACCAGATTTACAAAGATTTTGTGGTTTGTGTTAATTTTTTCAAACGGATCTAACGCAAAATCCTAATTGATATTTACAAACACATGCAGTGCTGCCTTGTGTTAGTTTGTGTCAATGTGGTGTTCTATGGGTAGTACATGGTTGTTCCCATGCATCCACTCATGCATTTTGACGCAAGCCCATATCCACAAAAAATTGTACACATGGATTTTCACCAAAACCTGCGTCTCCGCAAGGCTGCGGTTTTTCTTCTTTGCATGTTTGTTGCATTTTGCAGCAAACATCTTTTGACAGCTGGAAATGTGCAAACGTAGAAAGAGAGGAGAACTGCACCATTCTTTGTAGCTATGGTACAGGTCTTCTCACTCCAGTTCACCGAACGCATCACTGCAACTTTGCTTGCTGGCTTGTGTTCCATCCACTCATTGTAAATTTGGGCCATGATATTGTAGATTTAGACAATGGCAGTGCACCAAATGAAAGATGTAGCATTACCATTTCGATTTGTACAGGTAAGGACAACAGTTTACATGAAATCTACTATATATGTATTCTAATTTGTGATTTATTTAACATAATATACAAACAGCCCTGCCAAGTAACGCACATCAGGGGTTAGACTAAGCATTTTAGTGTGGTGGTACGCATTAACAGACTAAAATGCTTAGTCATGCATTATTATCTTCCTGATGCCACTTGTGCGCTTTTAGGTGACAGTGGAGAGAAGCTTTATTAACCAGAGCAGCGTGGCCTCAGTCGCTGTGTGTCAGGAGTAAAGTACATTAATTTGACACTCAGTATATTATTATTTAATTTTAAGGATCCTGCCTGCAACTTCTCTCATTGCGGCATGCCACAGGCGGTGCATAGCTTACAGCATTAGTTATCTGAAATCTCACCACCTCAGAGGCCGCACCCAGGGCCGGCGCTAGGCATGGGCAGTGTGGGCAGCTGCCCAGGGCCCCGTGCTCAGTTCAAAACATGGGGCCCCGCTTCTGTCTGAAAGGCTGCACTTTCATAGTCAGCCCACCTGCTCCTTCAGGGCGGGGCCCCTCCACAATGCGATCACATTGCCAATGTTAAGCGAGGTGTCTTGACCTCGCTGGTCAGGGCGTGGTAGCATTCCTGGGGCTGCAATGGTGGGGGGAGGGGAAAGACTAGGTAGGGGACGTGATGGCAGCAAAGTGGGCTCTCAGGGACAAGGGAGGGGCAGCACCGCTGTTGAAAACCTGTGGAGAAGTCTTGTCTGCCCTTTGTGTATTCCGTTTCCAGGCAACAGAAGACTCTTTTGTTTCCAAAAGGAGCCGGACATTAACAGGTAAGGAGAGGTTGATGAGGGGAGGAGGGAGCATCCAGCTCAGACTGGCACAGTAGAGCAGTGTTTAGCAGCGTGTCTCGCTACTGCTTCCAGGCACAGGGGAGGTGTTTCCTCATCCCCTGGGCCTGGAAGCACCGGATCAGATTGCAAGGTTAGGTGTGGGGCCCCTATCACTGGGACATGGGCCATTATCCAGTGCTGCGATGTCCATGGCTGCTGGGCCTCGCAGCCCTCTATCAGGCTGCAAGGTCTAGAATGGGCCCCTTTCGCAGGGCTTTGTAGCCGTTATATAGTGCTAGGAGGCCCAGGGCAGGGGGGCCCTGTCCTTGGCCTCGCAGCTCTATACTGTTGGATAACTAGATATTCTTACACAGAGGTACTAGCATGTTTGCTTCCCAGCCCACGTCACCAGTGCTAAACTTAAAGGGCTGTCTAGTAAATGCTGCAAGGTGCGGAAAACCTGTTAGTTAAGTTTCTTTTATTTTGCCAAGTCTTTGATTACTTTGCACTCAAGTTTTCTTTTGTTTTTGCTTGTGGGCGCTGTTCTCAAAAGATGAGGATTGTTTAATTGCAAAGCTACCTTGTTTTTTTTCTTATGTGTATTTTCTGAAATGATGTTTTAACACATAATCATGCAGTACACCCCAATGCACACCACTCCAATCTGCACTACTCCAATCCACGCTAATCCATGCCAATCCACCTCACCTCACAACACATGAATCCGTCCCACTTAATCCAATCCACCCCATACCAATCCATACACCTCCACCCCACCACACTCCAATCTTCCCACTCTAGTCCAAAACAATCTGCCCCACTCCAATCTGCCCCACTCCAATCCAAAACAATCTGTGCCACTCCATCCAAACAAATCTGCTCCACTCCATTCAGCTCCGCTCCATTCAGCCCCACTCCAATCTGCCTCACCCCAGTCCCCCCACTCCGTCCTAATTCACCCCTCCAATCCACCACAATCCACCTGACTCCAATCCAACCCACCCCAATCCAATCCACCCCAATCCACCTCACCTCAACCCAATCCAAATCACCCCTCCCCAATCCGTCCAATTGCAATCCAATCCACCCAACTCCAATCCCAAAAAATCTGTCCCACAACAATTTGCCCCACTTCAATCCAAAACAATTTGCCCCACTTCAATCCAAAACAATCTGCCCCATCAAATCCAAAATAATCTGCCCCATCCAATCTAAAGCAATCTGCCCCATCCAATCCAAAGCAATCTGCCCCATCCAATCCAAAGCAATCTGCCCCATCCAATCCAAAGCAATCCGCCACACTCCAATCCAAAACAATCCGCCACACTCCAATCTGCCACACTCCAATCTGCCACACTCCAATCTGCCACACTCCAATCTGCCACACTCCAATCTGCCACACTCCAATCCGCCACACTCCAATCTGCCACACTCCAATCTGCCACACCCCAGTCCACCCATTCCATCCTAATTCACTTCACTGCAATGTATCACAATCCACCCCACTCCAATCCAATCCACCTCACACCAATCCAACCCACCCCCAATCCACCTCACCTCAACCCAATCCAAATCACCCCTCCCCAATCCGTCCAATTGCAATCCAATCCACCCAACTCCAATCTCAAAAAATCTGCCCCACAACAATTTGCCCCACTTCAATCCAAAACAATTTGCCCCACTTCAATCCAAAACAATCTGCCCCATCCAATTCAAAACAATCTGCCCCATCCAATCCAAAACAATCTGCCCCATCCAATCCAAAGCAATCTGCCCCATCCAATCCAAAGCAATCTGCCCCATCCAATCCAAAGCAATCTGCCCCATCCAATCCAAAGCAATCCGCCACACTCCAATCCAAAACAATCCGCCACACTCCAATCTGCCACACTCCAATCTGCCACACTCCAATCTGCCACACTCCAATCTGCCACACTCCAATCTGCCACACTCCAATCCGCCACACTCCAATCCGCCACACTCCAATCCGCCACACTCCAATCCGCCACACTCCAATCCGCCACACTCCAATCCGCCACACCCCAGTCCACCCATTCCATCCTAATTCACATCACTGCAATGTATCACAATCCACCCCACTCCAATTCAATCCACCCCACACCAATCCAACCCACCCCAATCCAATCGACCCCACTCCAATCCAATCCACCTCACCTCAACCCAATCCAATCCACCTCCTCTCCAATCCATCCCACTGCAATCCAATCCACCCCACTCCAATCCCCAAAAATCTTCCCCACAACAATCTACCTCACTCAATCCAAAACAATTTGCCCTACTCCAACCGAAACAAACTGCCCCACTTCAACTCAAAGCTATCTGCCACACTCCAGTCCAAAACAATGTGCCCCACTCCAATCAGCTCCACTCCAATCTGCCCCACTCCAATCAGCTCCAATTCAAAACAATCTGCCCCACTCCAATCTACACCAATGTAGTCTGCCCCACTCCAATCCAAAACAATTCGCCCCACTCCAAAACGCCCCAATCCAATCCACCCCAAACTAATCTAATACACCCTTCTTTAATTCACCCTACTCCAATCCGCCACACTCCAATCCGCCACACTCCAATCCGCCACACCCCAGTCCACCCATTCCATCCTAATTTACTTCACTGCAATGTATCACAATCCACCCCTCTCCAATCCAATCCACCCCACAGCAATGCATCCCACTCTAATCCAATCTACCCCACTCCAATCAAATCCACCTCAACCCAATCCAATCCACCCCCTTCCCAATACATCCCACTGCAATCCAATTCACCCCACTCCAATCCCCAAAAATCTTCCCCACAACAATCTGCTCCACTCAATCCAAAACAATTTGCCCCACTCCAATCCAAAACAATCTGCCCTACTCCAGTCCAAAACAATGTGCCCCACTCCAATCAGCTCAACTTCAATCTGCCCCACTCCAATCTGCCCCACTACAGTCTGCCCAACTCCAAAACAATCTGCCCCATTCCAATCTGCACAACTCTAGTCTGCCCCATCCAATCCAAAACAATCTGCCCCACTCCAATCTGCCCCACCCCGTAACAATCTGCCCCACTCCAATCTGCACTTCTCTAGTCTGCCCCATCCAATCCAAAACAATTTGTGCCACTCCAATCTGCCCCACTCCATCCAAAACAATACGCCCCACTCCAATCCTCCCCACTCCAATCCGCCCCACTCCAATCCGCCCCACTCCAATCCGCCCACTCCAATCTGCCTTACCCCAGTCCACCCATTCAATCCTAATTCACTTCACTCCAATGCACCACAATCCACCCTACTCCAATCCAATCCACCCCACACCAATCCAACCCACCCCAATCCAATCCACCTCAACCCAATCCAATCCATCTCCTCCCCAATCCATCCCACTGCAATCCAATCCACCCAACTCCAATCTCAAAAAATCTTCCCCACAACAATCTGCCTCACTCAATCCAAAGCAATTTGCCCCACTCCAACCCAGAACAATATGCCCCACTTCAACTCAAAGCTATCTGCCACACTCCAGTCCAAAACAATGTGCCCCACTCCAATCAGCTCCACTTCAATCTGCCCCACTCCAATCAGCTCCAATTCAAAACAATCTGCCCCACTCCAATTTGCACCAAACTAGTCTGCCCCACCCCAATCCAATCCAATCCACCCCAAACTAATTGAATACACCCTTCTGTAATTCACCCTACTCCAATCCACCTCAATCCAATCCACCTCACCCCATTTCAATCCACCCCACTCCAATCAAATTAATCCACCTCACTCCACCCCAATATACTCCAATCCAATTCACTCACTATCTCAATCCACTCCAACCCACTCCACCCGATTCCACCCCATTCCGCTCTACGGCACTCCACTCCACGACTCTGCACTCTACAACACTCTCTGCCACTGAACTCTACTCCCCTCTACTCAACTGTATGACACTCTACTCCACCTACTCCACTCAACAACACTCTACTCCAACAAATCCGGTCTATGACACTCTACTCCTACCACTCCCCTCAAGGCTACTCCATGCCACTAACTTTTAACCATGCTGAAGAGCAGCCACACTGGTGTACAACACAGCACATACACATTGCCAAAGCCAATAGTTCTTATAGGCGAGACCTATTGACTTTGCCAATGCTTGGTAACAGTGATGTTATTCTGATCCTTTGCCTAGAATATTTAGCATGTTAAGATGCACACAACTCATTGGGTATTAACGCAGTGGTGAAACGCACAATACCTATGTGGTGGTGTGTCAAAGGTATTTTTAGCTGTTATTTGAATTATCACTTACATATAATAGTGTTTCCTTCCACTTTTTCTAAGTAGTTACTATTATACTATTTAATGATGCTCATATAATGGACCCAGGAAGGACGATTGTGCCTTGCATAGATTCAAACTCCTGATCTGCAGTTATACAGCCAGGGTGCAACTCACAAAACTATTCTGCTATCAACCGCTTGCCTCCTCCTTCCCAGGCTTTGTTTATTTAAAGATTTGCTATCCAATCCTACGCCCCTTGTGCAGCACACATAGAAACAGCAAATTGCCTATGATAGTTTATGTGCAGGAAGGTCCCCCTTCCTGCACATAAATAATCATTTAAAAAATGCTGTTTTGCAACTTTAATGTGTGCTGCATTAAGCAGCACACATAGAAGTTATAAAACATCATTTCAAGATTCCCTTCAACACAGGCACCCTTGCATTATGGTGCAAGGGTGCTCATGCGTCGCGTTAGGCAGCTAAATTTAGCGCCAGTGCAGGGGATACGTAGGGCTGCATCATATTCTTGAAAATATGGTGCAGCCCTGCGTTTTCAGAATACAGAAGCATGGCGTTAGCAATGTTTGCTTGACGCTATACTTCTCCACCATTCTGTTGTACATATGCCCATAGGTCTCTTCAGCAATGACAAAGATGATCAATAGTCCTGTGATGTTGGTTTTCTATGATGTAAATTCTTGTGATGTCACATTCAAATTAGAGGGGCCTCACATCTTCCCTTTCGCCCAGGGCCCCACAAGTCCTAGGACCGGCCCTGGCCGTACCAAGCAGTGCCCTTCCAAAAATCTGGGTGGCGCTGCCTTGCATGTTGTTCATGTTGCTTTCTGGCTCAACAGGTGTAGTTTCAGTAACACTGACACTTTCTGTGGCGGCCGCTGGCAGATTCAATTGGGCAAATCTGTTTTTAAGTCATCTTGTGAGGCCAAAGGCATATTGAGATCAAATGACTATGCTTACGCTACCAGAAACGTCCAGTGTGAACTGTCATTGTTGGTAGGTGATTATCATTCTCGTGGCTTGTCAAAATTAAGATCTTCGGTTGCTGGGCAAAGTATAGATCACTTACTCAACATGCTCGCTGCTTTCTCCATGATTATAGCAATCATCGAAGATTGTTTTAAACCTAGCAGTCCGACATCAGTTTCAGTAGCAATCCAAGATTTTCAGCCCAGCGCATGGCACCTTAGGCACCTTTTACCTCAGATGCACACAGTGCCTAGAGTTGCTGACTTTAGCACTGGGGAACCAGGTTTGAATCCCAGCTTCTGTTCAACAGCCTTGGTTCTAGGAAAACCATTCAATTTCTCTGTACCATGGGACATAATTTAGCTTCTTTTAAAGAGCTCTAACGCCTCAGCCCAATTTCCTGTCATATAAAACATCAAAGTAAAAAAATCGGATAATTTCATAGATATTCCTTGAAAAGCTACCATCAAAAAAGTGCAGAAAGATGTGCATGCTATGACATATTGTTAAAAACAGAAACTCTAAAGTCGTAGCTAACAGTCCCTTAAGTTTGTGAAAAGACGACATCACATGCAAGCCTGGAAGGTGCTGATACTAACTTGCAGGCAAGACGTATACTTGTGGATCAGTCTCTCATGCAGTTTTTGTTCATTTTTGTCACTGCAGTTCCACTATGTCTGTATCTCTTTTACACATTTCCTCACTGTACACTCTTTCGCTCACCCTCTTATGCCACTCACGATCTCTCGCAATGAAAACGAAAGGGAATGGTAAGGCAAGGGGCTTGGAGAGGTATCAAAGGTTGGGTAAGTCGAAACCAGTGGTAGGGCCCAGTAGGCTCCGGTAATTTAGGGCTAACAATGTAAGACGGCCCCCGAGTCAGTGGCTCGTTCAGGTGAGGCAGGAGTGGAAGACTGGCGATCCAGTGAGGGGCCGGGGTACTGCGGAATCCTATCGGGGAAGGTCTGAGGTCAGAGCTCCGATCCTCGAAGAGCCGTTGGGTTCGATCTGCCTCAGAACAGGTCGGCGACCTGGACGAGCCACTGGCTCGGGGGCCGTCCTACATTGTTAACCCTAAATTACCGTAGCCTACTGTGACCTACCACTGGTTTCAACTTACCCAACCTTGGATACCTCTCCACGCCCCTTGCCTTACCGTTCCCTTTCGTTTTCATTGCCTCTCACCTTGGGCGGCCCTCCGGTGCGATCAAGCCCCGCTGACCCACCGGGACTGATTACCCTCCCTCCTTCTTCACCACCCCATCCTACCGTGCTCAGCACCCATCAATCTGTAACCTGGTCCTGATGATGATCCTAATCTTTATGGATCGAAATGCCATCGACATCCCAGCGCAACTTGTGGCGCCCTATACTCTGGTTCACCAAAAATCCTAATTCTGTACACATTTATGTAAATACTTACTTGTGAACCACAAGTACTTTTTATCATTGTCACATTCTCACCTTGCACCGCCTATTGCTGTTCCACTTGTCACCTGCGCCGTCCACCTTGAGTGTCACCAACACTTGCGTGCACAAAGTTCATCGGGGTACTTATGTATTTATTGCTTACAGTGCTGTTTCAACTGTTCCCAATTTGTCCGTATTGTTTTCAAATTTATGTTCTCTCTTGTATTCTCTCAATACATGATGCCTTCGGCACATTTACCCAAACGATGAGTCTTCCTATTTTCCTTTCTTGCAATGTTTTGTGCATGCTTATTTACCAGTCTTGTAAATAATACCAGTTGAGATATTGTTGTTCGTATATACACCGACTACATAAAGCAGACTGTGTAACAACACAAGTAAAAAGTCCAGTCGTTATGGGAGGTTACAAATGCACTTCAAAAATCAGAATGGGGTGAAAGAAGCAGTGATTCATTCAGCTTCCATGCATAATAGTAATAAATCAAGGGGGAATGAACCACATGTCATGGAATGCCAGGGTCTATGAGTGTTGTACAAAGGTCCTCATACACTCTAACTAGTTGGTAGTGGTATATCTTGATTCTCCACTTGACGAAGTTAGGTGAGTGGTTTCATCATTGGGTCCTTTTCCGCCAGAGTTTCCCGTTCTCCAGGCAGTCAACTTTCCTCCTCCTGGAGGGAGACCATCTGGGTCTGTGACAGTCGTGATTATTCCGTGAAAATTAGCGGAAAAAAGTGTGAAGTTAAAAATACCCCCTTTCCTGCAAAAAGTATTTTATGGATCAGGGAGTGGTAAGATTAAAAAGAGTGACATGTGCTGTAGTGGATGTCTGAGTGGTCCACAGCACCTATATAGTATTGACATCGGTGGTCAACATGTTTCAGTCCATAAATGTTTCTATAGATCGGCGGACTTTCATCAGGACCGAGGGAAAAGCGGTGTAAAATTAGACCGCTCTGTGGTAGGTAAGTTTAAGTCACTTACCTATCTTCGTCACAGGGTTCATTGACTCAATTTGTGATGTTGTTATAGGTTAAGATACTACCTATAACTCAATAGGAGTTTTTAAAATCTCCTGCGGCTGCAGGGGGAAGCTCTGTGGAAAAGAAAATAGTTGGGTGAACAAGTCGTGTTACCTTCTCATGTGGCTGCCGTTAATATTCCTTTACCTCGAAGCTGCTATTTGCGCATCATTCATGTAGCTTCCTACCGTGACCTGGAAGTTGACATCGGTAATGGCGGAATCGATTCATTTGTAGAGGCGTGGCTAACCGTAGAGAGAGAAGGAATTTTCCACAGCCACAAGTGGAAGAAAAAAGACTCTGTAATTGTAAAACAAAAAGAAGAATGGAACAGTGCTTCTAACAATTCCAAAAACAAATGGGACAGTGCCTCCAACAATTCAATTGGATTAAGCTATAATGTGTGCAATCATAAAAAATATATATGTGAGATTTTCAATGCTCAAGTCTCGATCCTGTTTCTGTTTCCAATTCTGGAATGGTAGTGTCACATGACGGCCGTCATGTGTGTATTCAATAGGAAACAATCTTCATCGGCTATATACGTAGTCAGTGTCCTTTATTTTTAAGCGTGAGATTTTTTGATGGGAATCTGCTTCTTTGTGGTAGCGCTTTTATCTTGCTATTTGTAATCACAAAATTAGTGTTATTGTGTATTTCTGCGGTTCCCAGGTCTATATGTTGTGTTATTCAGCATGAGTTTTGTTATTCTTCTATAAAGAAGATGAGTTTGCTTCACTGTTTAAGTGATAGCCAGGGGATGTTGTCATTCAATCCTTTTTCGTATGTAAGTAGGCGGTACATCCATCGTTGTTCCATTTCAAAGAGAATGTTTTCAGCTTTGCGGTCTTGTTTAGTATCCAGAGTCTCTATGATAATCCACTGTCATGATTCCACCAGCACGCACTCCACCAGCACGCACTCACTATAAATTTATGTCCTCCCTTCATAAAAACCCACCCCTATCCCGTGCACCAGCACTCCATATGTGATATGTATATGCTTATGTTGCAACTATGTAATCAACGTCGTGTGTTGATTTTATATTGCACATAACCTGTATTGTACTTGTACTTGATCCAGCAAAACTTGATGCTCTTAGGGCAAGTGTAATAGAAGTTACGCGATCTTAATGGAGTTGTGAACAATGTTTGCCAAACGGGACTGCTTGCGGGATCTTGGTAATACTGAGGGCAATGTTTACCAAGCAAAACTGCCTACGAGAAGAAACAGGAGTATTTCGTGGGTGTTTGGCAAAGGAAAAGAACAAAGAAGCCGGTATTTTGACACTAGACGCACGTTACGTTTAGCGTGCAGTGGCCATCTTGGGTGTGGCAAATCTATAAATAGCCACACCCATGTTCCAGAAGGCGCTTAGCCTTCCACTGGTCGCCGAGACAACACCTAATTCTGGTTTGGAAAACTTACCTGCCATCGGACTTCTCTCCTTCAGTGAATCTTCATGGTGAGATTTCTGAAACACGCCTGCAAGGAAAGAAAAGAAGCTAAGTACACATTTGGTTATTATTTTTTGGCGCCCAACACAAGAAAGCTTCAACGTTTTAATTATAGACAGTGTTAAGACAATTTTTGGAAACATTGTTTCTTGAAGTAAGGGAACAGTGAAGAATCATAGCCCTATTGAAGAACTGAACTTTAAAAACTCAAGTCTCCGTTTTGAAGGAATCTATGTATATCAGTGTATAGTGTATTTCTTAATTCCGTAATTTACAGCACAAGTGATGGTGAAATTATTGGAAGTAATGCAAGTAAGTGGAAAGCACCATAGGAGACACAATAGAGAAACAAACTATTGAATGTGATTTCAAAGAGTGATTTGTATATTTGTTTACCACTACAGAGAACCTTTCACACGTGGTTGCTACGTCATTCCATCCCATCCCAACATAAGACAACGCAGCGCATCAGTGGACCGCTTCATCTCAACCATCACTCGACAACACGGACGTGACGCAGCACACCTGTAGATCGCAGGTAGGATAACGCATACAGTTACATTACACACAATTAGAAACATAGTTGGTAGAGCAGTATTGTGAAAGTGATAGAAAACCAGCACCCCAAATTAATACTAATCCGCTCTTGTTGCCTCGCAGGTCGACAACAGTAACACGGTAGCGTCCAGAATCCAGCCCTCCTCCCTAGCTTTATCGTATAGCCTAGTGGGTATTTTATAAACACGGGTTGTTCGGTAGGGATTTGGGAAGTCTGGCACATAGCGTCTCTGCGAACCCCACAAGGCACCCAACAGGTAAGAGTGCTTGTTACTACTTTGACATCCACTCCATATCCTTCGTTGTGTGGTTCATATTTAGGAAATGGTTGCTCATACGTGTGGTCGATTTTATGCATTTAATATTGCTGCGATGCTTGCAAATTTGTTGTTTAACCTTACGTCATGTCGTGGCAATATATTTCAAATGGCATGGGCATGTGATCATGTATATCACATAGGTGGTATAGCAATTTGTGTGGCGTTTGAGTGTCCATTCCATATCATCGGTCAGCTGTAAAGTTTAAAGACTCAAAAGAACTATATACATAATGATTGAAGAGGCAGAAACAAACCTCTGGATCTCAAAAAATGAGGAAGATTTCCTTAGAGCTATGAATCCACGAATACCATATTTTTATTCCCTACCAAAGATCCATATGAATAGGAATCCACCACCAGGACGACCGATGTGCAGCACACATAACCCCTCGGGAAGGCTTAGCATTTTGATGCAGTCACAGGTTCACTATTGTTAGTAAATCTGGGAACGTGCAAAACCATGGGTTGAGTGTGGGAACACCCATGCGCAACTCATGGAATGCCTTCCCAGGGCAGAGTAACGTAAGGCTGCAACTTAAGGTACCTTGTGTTACTCCAGATTTACTATGCCGCGCAAAGCCATGCAAGGTGACCTTTGAATTACCCTCAATACCCTGGAAGTTTAGTGAATAAGTGTGTGACAATTATATGAGATTATCCCCAGTCGATGAGGAATTCACATCCAAGTGACTGGCAGCTTTAGCAAATTTATTATTTCTGGATTGGACATTTTAATTTTATTATAAATATATTTATTGCTTTTTTAAATGTAAAATATTTAATGTCAATATACTGGACCTCAGTTTACTGCATAACAGTGGGTATCACACCTAATCCAATAATAAATATCGACCAGAGTAATACTGTTACAGCAAATCTACTTCCTATACTTAAATCCAAAGGAGCCAATGTACTTTGTAGCAGTATCGATCTGTAAGAGCACCTACATAGAATCACATTGAGGTTCTATATATTCCCCAGTATCGTCATCTCGCTCAAAAAGTTGTGCAAGTATTTTCTGATGGTTCTCTAGTCAACTTCTGCTTTCCTAATCAACCTTTCCGGCAACCACACATTGGTCCATTCCTTTGAGATATTGCGGAGTACTTCCTGGTTTCTTACTTGTTGTACTATGTCATTGGTGGAATCATAATATGTCATCCATGGAATCTCATACATGTCATGAGTATATGTCATATAGGAATTGTATCCATGTCATTAGATTCTATTACTAGATTCAGATGTAACTAGAGCAGTTGGTGATAGTCTCTGCCTCTTGATGGATGGGATCCTTGATGGAATAAACTTATGAAGAATTATCCTTCCTGTGTCCTGCTCATATGTTACCTGGATGTTTCACTGGCGTAGTCGGCAGGATGCACCATAAGGATCTCAACACAAAGATTTGGTGAGAAGCATCTTTTATATTTAAAAGGACACTTGAATACTGGGAACATATCTCTTGCAAAGGTCATCTCCCTATGGCTGTTTAAAATAAGTTGGAGCATAATCTTAATTTAAAACAAGTCTTCCTCAAGCCATGTCTTTCCACTATGATTTTCTCCTACTTAGGATTGGGAGCTTCGCCGCATGTTCACCTCCCCTCGGTTTAATAGTGTGGGTTTTAGAGGTGTTGATCGATGCGGGCTCAACCTAATTGATTCGGAGTTTGTGTTGATGTCATCAAAAGCGCTTGATGTGTTTGCTGTGTATTAATCTCATTGGGAACTGCTTCGTATTATTGTGCTCCTCGGGAGAGAAGAAATCCGGAGATTCGCTTACAATTTGCAATCTAGTCTTTTTCCAAATTATTATATTTATTGACTATTTTGGCGTATGATGAAGAAAAAAGTAATTTGAACTTGGTTGTTTGAAGGAAAAACTGTATTGTTGCAACTGCGTCTCTCCTGTGCATTTTCTCTGGGGCATTGATTTTGAAGTACACACCAACCACAAACCCTTGGTAGAGATATTTATCAAAAAAGGACTCGATTCTATTTCTAGTAGGATAACCAAATGGGTTATTGGTCTACAGGAATATAATTTTATATTGAAGTACATCCCTGGTGTGGATAATAATATTGCTGATGTTCTGTCTCGCCTTACACCCAAAATAGCAGATGAAGAAGAGGATTTGGAGGAGGTTAATGAGTGGGTTTGTGTGGTCGATCAAGGAATAATCTCTGAGAAGAGATCTGGTGATGAAATGGCCCTAGATTCTACTTTAAATGAAGTCATGTCTCTCATTCAAAAGGGTTGGGTCAGCAATAAAGAGGGATCCATTGCAACCAAGCAATTTTGGATTTTGCGCAATGAATTGTCTGTGGAGAATGGTTTGTTGTTTCGTGGTACGAGGTTAGTTCCTCCCAGCACCCTCAGGAAGGAGCTTATTGATTTAGTTCACTCATCTCATGCTGGTCTCACTAAAAGTAAAGAAAGACTACGCATGTCGTATTGGTGGCCCGGCATGGACAGAGAGGTTGAACGCATTATTCGAGATTGTATTCCATGCTTATTAAGTGACAAGTCCAAATGCACTCGTGTTCAACCTATGGTTCTAAGGAGACGTCCCTCTAACCCTTGGCAAGACATTGCACTAGACATCCTTGGTCCCATACATGGTAATAATTCACAAACCTTTGTGTTGGTTGTAATAGATATGTATTCACGTTGGCCTGAAGTGTTTTTCTTACCAATTATTGATTCAGCTCACGTTATTCAATGTTTAAAGAGCTTGTTTGCAAGGGAAGGGATTCCTGAATCCATATTAACTGATAACGGGGTTCAGTTAATCTCAAAAGAAATGGAAGACTTTCTTTCCTCTAGGGAATTTTACACAAGACATGTTCTCTAAATCATCCCGAGGCAAATGGAATGGTAGAGAGATTCAACAAAGTGATAAAAGAAACTATTATACTAGCAAAGTCATCGTCATTAGATTGGAAATGTGAAGTGTTAAGGAAAATTGAAGAATATAGATTATCTCCTCATGCTACCACTGGTAAAACACCTTTTTTTGCTGTTCTGAGGTAGAGTTCCCAATACTTATGTGGAGCCTGCCTGGGTCAATAAGTATGATTTAAGTAAAGGAAAAGAAAATAAGTGTAACAATCTTGACATCCAAAAGAGAGATTAAGAAAAGGCGATGCAGAGGAAAAAATATTTTGATCTAAAAAAGGCGGTTAAGAAAACTTATGTTAAGGTGGGCGATTGGGTAATGGTTAAACGCCCGGGATTAGTAGGAAACTCTATGTCCAAATTCATGAAACCCATCAAGGTTATTAAAGTGTTTAAAAATGCCATAAAAACGCAGGACCATCGTATTTGGAATCTGAATAGGGTGGTTATAGAAAAAGGCAATCTAAATGAGGACTTAGGTGTAAGTTCGTATAATTTGCATAGAAGTCATCTTCCTCCACAGCTTAGTGGGGAAAGTAGAAGCCGGAGGTCTTCTAGGAAATGCAAACGTCCACAATATCTTTCTGACTATGTATAATAGTTTTTGATTTCTTAATATTTTTGTTTTTAAGTAGGAGGGGAGGTGTGTGGAGTACTTCCTGGTCTCTTACTTGTTGTACTATGTCATTGGTGGAATCATAATATGTCATCCATGGAATCTCATGCATGTCATGAGAATATGTCATATAGGAATTGTATCCATGTCATTAGATTCTATTACTAGATTCAGATGTAACTAGAGCAGTTGGTGATAGTCTCTGCCTCTTGATGGATGGGATCCTTGATGGAATAAACTTATGAAGAATTATCCTTCCTGTGTCCTGCTCATATGTTACCTGGATGTTTCACTGGCGTAGTCGGCAGGATGCACCATAAGGATCTCAACACAAAGATTTGGTGAGAAGCATCTTTTATATTTAAAAGGACACTTGAATACTGGGAACATATCTCTTGCAAAGGTCATCTCCCTATGGCTGTTTAAAATAAGTTGGAGCATAATCTTAATTTAAAACAAGTCTTCCTCAAGCCATGTCTTTCCACTATGATTTTCTCCTACTTAGGATTGGGAGCTTCGCCGCATGTTCACCTCCCCTCGGTTTAATAGTGTGGGTTTTAGAGGTGTTGATCGATGCGGGCTCAACCTAATTGATTCGGAGTTTGTGTTGATGTCATCAAAAGCGCTTGATGTGTTTGCTGTGTATTAATCTCATTGGGAACTGCTTCGTATTATTGTGCTCCTCGGGAGAGAAGAAATTCGGAGATTCGCATACAATTTGCAATCTAGTCTTTTTCCAAATTATTATATTTATTGACTATTTTGGCGTATGATGAAGAAAAAAGTAATTTGAACTTGGTTGTTTGAAGGAAAAACTGTATTGTTGCAACTGCGTCTCTCCTGTGCATTTTCTCTGGGGCATTGATTTTGAAGTACACACCGACCACAAACCCTTGGTAGAGATATTTATCAAAAAAGGACTCGATTCTATTTCTAGTAGGATAACCAAATGGGTTATTGGTCTACAGGAATATAACTTTATATTGAAGTACATCCCTGGTGTGGATAATAATATTGCTGATGTTCTTTCTCGCCTTACACCCAAAATAGCAGATGAAGAAGAGGATTTGGAGGAGGTTAATGAGTGGGTTTGTGTGGTCGATCAAGGAATAATCTCTGAGAAGAGATGGGGTGATGAAATGGCCCTAGATTCTACTTTAAATGAAGTCATGTCTCTCATTCAAAAGGGTTGGGTCAGCAATAAAGAGGGATCCATTGCAACCAAGCAATTTTGGATTTTGCGCAATGAATTGTCTGTGGAGAATGGTTTGTTGTTTCGTGGTACGAGGTTAGTTCCTCCCAGCACCCTCAGGAAGGAGCTTATTGATTTAGTTCACTCATCTCATGCTGGTCTCACTAAAAGTAAAGAAAGACTACGCATGTCGTATTGGTGGCCCGGCATGGACAGAGAGGTTGAACGCATTATTCGAGATTGTATTCCATGCTTATTAAGTGACAAGTCCAAATGCACTCGTGTTCAACCTATGGTTCTAAGGAGACGTCCCTCTAACCCTTGGCAAGACATTGCACTAGACATCCTTGGTCCCATACATGGTAATAATTCACAAACCTTTGTGTTGGTTGTAATAGATATGTATTCACGTTGGCCTGAAGTGTTTTTCTTACCAATTATTGATTCAGCTCTCGTTATTCAATGTTTAAAGAGCTTGTTTGCAAGGGAAGGGATTCCTGAATCCATATTAACTGATAACGGGGTTCAGTTAATCTCAAAAGAAATGGAAGACTTTCTTTCCTCTAGGGGAATTTTACACAAGACATGTTCTCTAAATCATCCCGAGGCAAATGGAATGGTAGAGAGATTCAACAAAGTGATAAAAGAAACTATTATACTAGCAAAGTCATCGTCATTAGATTGGAAATGTGAAGTGTTAAGGAAAATTGAAGAATATAGATTATCTCCTCATGCTACCACTGGTAAAACACCTTATTTTGCTGTTCCGAGTTAGAGTTCCCAATACTTATGTGGAGCCTGCCTGGGTCAATAAGTATGAATTAAGTAAAGGAAAAGAAAATAAGTGTAACAATCTTGACATCCAAAAGAGAGATGAAGAAAAGGCGATGCAGAGGAAAAAATATTTTGATCTAAAAAAGGCGGTTAAGAAAACGTATGTTAAGGTGGGCGATTGGGTAATGGTTAAACGCCCGGGATTAGTAGGAAACTCTATGTCCAAATTCATGAAACCCATCAAGGTTATTAAAGTGTTTGAAAATGCCATAAAAACGCAGGACCATCGTATTTGGAATCTGAATAGGGTGGTTATAGTAAAAGGCAATCTAAATGAGGACTTAGGTGTAAGTTCTTATAATTTGCATAGAAGTCATCTTCCTCCACAGCTTAGTGGGGAAAGTAGAAGCCGGAGGTCTTCTAGGAAATGCAAACGTCCACAATATCTTTCTGACTATGTATAATAGTTTTTGATTTCTTAATATTTTTGTTTTTAAGTAGGAGGGGAGGTGTGTGGAGTACTTCCTGGTCTCTTACTTGTTGTACTATGTCATTGGTGGAATCATAATATGTCATCCATGGAATCTCATGCATGTCATGAGAATATGTCATATAGGAATTGTATCCATGTCACTAGATTCTATTACTAGATTCAGATGTAACTAGAGCAGTTGGTGATAGTCTCTGCCTCTTGATGGATGGGATCCTTGATGGAATAAACTTATGAAGAATTATCCTTCCTGTGTCCTGCTCATATGTTACCTGGATGTTTCAGTTATCTTGCTACAGTTCAACTCTCTGTGTTACCATATACACATGCAATGTTCCTCTTAGCAATCATTCAGCACAAACAGCAAATAATTAGCTTGCCTCTTTTCATGCCTACCTCACTCAAGATACCCAAGATCACAAACTGCTGTGTGAAGGGAATCTTCACAGCCAGTACAGAGGAACGTTTTGTCTTCTACATCCTGCCAGAAAGTGCGAATGATCCTGCACTCCCATATTGTATGGTGGTGTATACCCTCACTCTTCCTAGTTCTCAAGCACTCGCAATCCACAGTCAGATCCATCTTAGGCAATGTACTCTACTCCTGTTATAGCATGCTCTATCTAATATTTTTGACGGTATTAGCTAAAGGTCTGCCTTTATACCTACTAAGGGTGGGTGTAGTTCACGTAATTCCATGTAACATAGAATTACCCAAAAATTCAGAGAGATTACGTTGAATCCCGCAAGAAGAGTAATTCTCTATCCAGAGCTATTTTCTTCGTGCAAAAATGCAGCCTCCTGCCTAAAATGGATGCAGTGATGCATTCTGCGCTAGGAGATAGTGCTAAGTGCAAGAGAACACAAATAGCAAGCATGAGCAGCCACTTGTACTTGCTAAATGTGCACTTGGGGTAGGATTTGCACTTAACTTACTACCAGCCATTCAGCTCTATTTTCTTGGTGCAAAATGCACTTGTGTCCAAAATGGATGCAAAGATGTATTTTGCATTAAGAAATAGTGCTAAATGCAACAGAACATGAATAGCGAGCAAGAGTCTTGAATCAAATTTTTATAATTCATTCTAGAAAGCACCTTCCCCTTCAGCACCATCCTGTATGCCTTTTGATTCGTGACATTAGATTGGAACTTCCCCATATATTTTTTAAAGAAATGTTTCATGTTCTTGGTGAGCATGTCAGCCATTTCCATGTTTCACAGCTCCCTTGCAGTTTTCCTTAGTTTCTGTCAACACCAAATAACAGGAGAAGTTAGGAATGGTAGGGCATCTGTGTGCCAAGATGTATGTTGTCAATGTTTGGGACCTCAGCAGCAGGCATAACAAAATTGTCTGGCCTGGAGGAGGCCTTGTGGGCACTGGAAAATTAAGAATATTGCTATTTTCTAGGTGTTTAGTTCTCCAGATGTCTGAAGTCCAGGTTCCCTTTTAAATTGCACCAAAGGTGTTGGGTGTCCCTCTCTTTAGTATAATGATGGATCTGTCTAAGTCAGTAAAGGTCAGGTCATTGAAGTCACGTCTTTGTATATGCATTGATTTGATTCAAGCAGTGTATGGCTGGGTTTGTTCAACATGGAGTTTTGTAGCTTGGTGGTTGTACATACTTAACAATTTGCACTCTATTTTCCATGAATACCAACATAGCAACTTTTAGAGTCAACATATGTGTTAGGACAAGCAAGATGGCCAATATGACAACTCCATTCATGCCACTGGTAAATCCTGCATGAGTCAGACTTTGTATATCCTTTGCCCCAAGAATGCACAGCAAGTGGGATTCCTGGGGAAGTATGAAATCATTCCCCAGTCTTTGGATATACCGGGCGTCCATCGCTTCTTTATCATGCCTCCCAGCTCATTAACATTCCTAGGAATGATTTCAATGTGGTCGGTCATATCTGTTGCTTGCCTTTTCTTGCCTTCTAACTGGCAAATACCATCCTCCCCCCCCACCTCTGTTGGAAGGTCAGGCAGAGCAGATCTCCTCTGTGCATTACTCTCAACAGTATCCTCTTTCTGGGAGCATTGTTCCATTGGAATATAGAAAACAATAGCCAGACCCTGTAAAATGAGTTCCTGAGTATGTCGACTTTATATAGAATATCCATAAGTACACTGCACTCTTCCATGTGACTGGATCCAGCATCAAGCCCCGTTTCCCCTACTGAGGAATTAAGAAGACATTTGTAGAGTTGAGCATCACCTTCAATCCTGATCGGGACCTGGAGCATATAGTCTAATTGCATTGCTGTCATCTTCTTTTTAAATTTGTCATAGGACTTAAGTTATTATTGTACTAGTTTTGTATGATCCAGAAAATAGATAATGCTGTTGGCCCGAAACATCACTCGGCCAGCTCTGCAAACCATTTCAGCACAGTGCTTCTGTCCTCACAACTGACGAATTTTGTAATAAGTTGTCAGGCAGGGTCAGCAAAGGAGGTTGCAGAACATGAGCCCAATCTGCCTGCTGTATGACAAAAGAAATGAAAAGTTAATCAGCTTTGACCAGAGTGCTCACCCAACTTTCCAAAATGTTTTTGGGTAGCTTGCCCTCTGCACTTTCAGGAGTCCCAACAACCCATAGATTGCTACATATTGTGCAGCCATCTGCATCTTTCACATATTCCACCAGTATCCTGTACATTGTGAGTGACAAGTTGGCCCACTTTATATTGTTCTATTTAATATGAAGCCCTGTGCCTCCATGACTCTTTCAAGCACAGCCCTCAGGTTCTGCCTCAGTAACACAACATATATCCTCATAATTCCAACCGTTGTTTCTAACACCACTTTGATGTATTTTACTGCTTGCATAATCATTTTGGTGGATGAGGTAGTGTCAGCAGAATTTTATTCCCAGTGGGTGGTTGACTCATCCTCACTTGAGTGCTGGATGAGGTTACCAGAAGGCTTTGCATATTTGCCCAGTCTAGTGAGCACCATTGGAAATGATTAGCAAGTGTACCAATGTGAGTTACATATTAAATGCTAAGTACATAGCACCAAAATTTGATGTTTAACCACTCAGGAAAATTCTGACTTAGAACCCACAGAATTACTTCACTAAAGTTGTGGCATTTCATCTATGTGCAGCACACTAGATAGTGCATAGACAGAACAGCATGTATTTCTTTATGAAAGATCAGTTGATGCTGCCTATTCACATCAGCATTGCCATTTTGTGGCATCTACCTTAGGGACATCACTTAGTCAGGCCACTGTCACTCCATCCAATCTATGCTGCTCAGGACAGACAGTTTACTTTCAATCCCAAGAGCCATGCAATTTTCTGTTTTTCTTGCTATCAACAATCATGTTCACCTGGCAGTCTGCAGTTGGGGATATACCGCACTTTGCATCTCCTAGCATAAAGGAGCAGGCTGGGGCCCTCAAGAAGCTACCACCACAAAAGCCTGCACCAAAAGCCCTTAAGCAGGTGATCAGGCTCCCTGAGTTACTGGGAAAATGTAATATTGGATCTTAAGTCAGTAAAGATGTATTATCTAGTTAACTTTGATGGAATAGACAGCATACCTGAGCACATCTGACATTTTGACCGAAAGGCCACATCCATGGATTGATACTTTAGGTTGAAGATTAATTTGCATTTGAGTGTCGTGAAATATCGTTGGTTGTTTTGTTTTTCTGGTTGCTACTACTATAAAAAGATGTTCAGAAGGCAACTGTATTGAGTAAATAAATTCCGTCTAGCAGTTGTTAATGGGTGCTTAAGCACAAGGTTTAAGTATATACTTTGTCTGGAATAAAAATATGACAATAATAAGTAAAATGAGATAACAGGCATATTTAGTTTTGTGCAGTTTTGAGGCAGTGATGAAGTCCCTATATGGCCATGGCTATAATACCAGGTTGTAAATTCAGCAGTTGGCTTTATTTGAGCTAGCAGTCCGAGAACAATACTTTATCATTTTGTTTATAGGATTTATCTTCAACACAGTGGAATAACTCACACATATTGCAAAAGGAAAATACCCGAGGCTAAATTGTATAAGCATCAACTGAAACCAAGTTATACTGACAGCCAAATAAAATAACCCTTAGGGTAATGACTGATGAGAGTGGCAAATGGTTGCTTGCACATACTACCCTATAGGCAGAAAACTAGCAGCTTTCAACATTTAATAAAACTACTACTTCTTATATATATATTTTTTAAATGAATTGCAGAACAAGGATGTAATATAACCTACATGCAACCATTGCTGATATCAGTCTTTGCAGTGGCACATTACAGAGTTCCTATATACCGACCTGTTACTATCTGACATTACTAAAGTAAGCGTGGTATTGTATACAGTATTATTTTAAAGCATAAAACACACACTGAGTTTCTGCAGTATGTGACATACAAAGAATCAAAATTGTAGAACAGGAGTCATTTATCTATCAGCATTTATTTTATATTTTTATATAGTGTTGCTGTACCTAGGCATACATGTCAGTGAGCTTTAACAGGAAGAACAGATGAGAATGAAGCATACTAACCATACAAAAACAACCAGAACGAGGGGGTAATAAAGGGAACTGAGCATTATGCAAATCACAAATGGAAGAGCAATTAAGGTAGGTATGAAATAGAGAACTGTTAGGTGGAATAGTTGGGTAGATGAAGCTGGGCAGAGATAGTTGGCTTTTCATCAGAATTGTGGCACAGAATTACATCAAATTTGTCAGAAAGGAAAATCTTGGTCCACAAGCATGCTTTTTGTATAAATCTGTTCAGTAGATTTTTAGAAATTAAGTTTCAAAAAGTTTGTATATTTCATGCAGCGAAGGATCCGTGGACCCAACAGATCTCAAGATGAGTTCTGATGGACTGCACCACATCTGACTGGGGTGAGTGTCTAAAAAGTTTCAGCGCTCCGTCCATCATCTCCTTGTGTTTGCTTTGTTTTGATGGACTGCACCACATCAACAATGTTGTAGCTGCAGCCATTTTAGGACTTGGAACTCAGTCCCAAGTCCTGAAAAAGAGGTTTACAGGAGTAGGGTCGGGTTTTATGTCTGCATTTTGTAGCTTGAATTTTTTTTTTTACATTTTAAAAACAACTTCATTATATGTTTTTAATGACAATTAGTTTTATTAAACATTGCACTGTGTGAATTAATAAAAAACACATTTCATTGCAATTGTTGGTCTTTTTTTAAATAAAGAAGACTTCATCGGACTGATAAGAGGGGGTGGCATTGGCACCTGCATTCCAAGGGAGAGGATCTTAGCCCCACTAAAGATATTGATCAAGCCTCCCGGGGTAGGATGGCAAACAGAACAAAATTTAGAGAGGTGTGGCAGGGTAAAGGTTGCTCAAAACAGTGTGTTAAAGTGTATCAGGCATCATATTTACATGCAGTGCTCCAAGGACAAAACGGAGCCACAAAACCCTTCCCACATTTAAGGAAAAAAATTCCCAAAATACAATACAAAATCAGTCCTGAGCACTCAATAGTAAATAACATTTTCATAATCCACACATGTTCATCGTTGTAAGGATTCTTTCTTTTATTTGTTGCTGTCTTCAAATTTTTCATGTAGCAAATGTCACAAACTTGATGTTTCAGTCCAAATCATATATATCCAATGACATTTCAAACATGTAGCCAACATGTGTTTCGTCTTTTGGTAATTTGGCGTTCTGATCAAGGCCACATGCATGGCTCAACCTTGCAGCCCATTTGAAAGTTACAGAGGTAAGGATTATCTGGAACGTTTATGATTACTCGCATACATTGGAATATAACGGCTGAGCTACACGGAAAATTATATGGTGGTCCTAATAATAATATGTATTCTTTGTTATTGGAGACTTAGTAAACACAATAATCGATTTGGAAGATTTGTCTCGAATATGATATTATATTAGGCCCTGACGAAGCAGCTAGTTTAATTACTAAAAGACAAAACAATGCATTTTCTTAAAAAACTCAATGATCCATTTATATGTGTTTCAATAGCTACTTTCCTGAGAGAGAAGGAGAAAACTGTTGACTTAGAGATTTATTAGATGGTGTAAGAATTAATTGTGTTGTACATTATGGATTATCTGGAAGGAATCTCGCGGGGGTTATGTCTTTTAACTAAACAATTGTTCTAATGAGACTCTTAGCATTTGCTTATATGGATTCTAAATATGATTGCCGTACTGATTATATCCCATTTTCAAGATATCCTGGCTGTGAAATTCTCCATAATTGATGTATTTATCCTTGCTTATTGGGCGGCATATTTGTGCGGGTCTGTATGGGACAGATGAGTTTCTGGCAGTGGAGATCCTTAGGTTTTTTAAGAAGCTAACTAATTTGTATATTTTCTATTTTTATACCTGTTAATGTGACCTTTTTGTATTGCTATTTTTAACTTATTTTCAACTTTTATGATCAATGTGTGCGCGAGCCTCTGAGTGGGTCTGTGAATGGGTGCATGAGTGTATGAGTGGGTCTGTGAGTGGATGTGTGAGTGTTTGTGTGGATCTGTGAGTGAGTAAGTGGGTCTGTGAGTGGATGTGTGAGTGGTCAGGCAATATTTAAATGGGGGCTGCGCTGCCCCTCACCGAGCCGAATTTGGCCCCGGGGACCCATCCCCAGGACCTGCCATTAACAAATGGGGGTGGGAGGCCATGTAGAACCCTCTCCCCCTCTCCCTGGGCAGATTACTGCCCTGGGGACCCCATTCCTGGGGCACAACCCTTAATTCTATTTTTTTAAATAGGGATGGGGCCCCAGGCCCCCAGCTAATTTCGGCCCTGTGTACCCCATCCTTCAGGGCCCAGCCTATTATTTTTTTAATAGAGGAGGGGGGCCCATCCCCCGGGACCTGGCCAGTATACAATGGAGGAGGGGGGCCGCCCAGCTCCACTCCCCAAGCCGATTTCAGCCCCACAGACCCCATCTCCTGGGCAATGGGGGAGGGAATACCTTGAATAAAAATATTTTGTTATATATCAAATACCTAAATGGTTTCTGTCACATATATATGTTCATTTAAATGCATTTCATTATGTTTTTTGATTCATAATATATAGAAATGGTTGGCCTGATATGCTTTATATGATCATTTAACTTGCACTTAGCGATTTCCTTACCACAATGGGGGAGGGAGGCCACGTGGCCCCCACTCCCCGGGCAGATTTTGGCCCCGGGGACCCTATCTTCCAGGGCCTGGCAGTAGGTGTACCCAGTGTGCAATGGGACCACAGGTGGAGCCTAAATATGCAGCTCCCTGTGTGTGAAAGCAATCTGTCTGTTTCACTGCTCACTTGACAGCGGGCAGGGACACAGACGAAAGCTCCGCTTACAGCGAGCAAGAGCATTTCTCTGCTCTCACCTGCTGGAAGTGGAGTGTTTGCTGTGACTTTGCAAGAAGTGTCAAAGCTCCCACCAAGCCACAGCAGGCAGCTATGTCCCCCGGGTGTGCACCCTGGGACAAAGCAGGAGCTGGCCCTGCGGGGTGGCGGTCCCCAGGGCCATTATTTACTTCAGGCCCCCCTACTTTGTAGTAGACGGGCCAGCCCCAGATAGGTGGTGGTCCCCGAGGTCATTTAGGGGACAGTATAGTTAGGCTGACATTTCACTTGTACAAAACCAGAGAAATTCAGCAGTTATAGTTACCTGAGCTAACTATAGTCTAGCGCCCGCATGCACTGCTTATGACCTCACATATTACATCACTCATGACATGGTTAGTGACATCATTAATGACATCACTGGTGATATCACTGATTACATCATCTAGTAAGTGTAAGGGTGACACTATTTCAAATATGTGTTATCTGAGTGATTGTGAGACTGTCTGAATCTGTCTGTGAGTGGCTGTTTCAGTAGCTGAATAGGTTTGATTGACTATCTTAGTGGTTGTGTGGGTTTGCGAGTGGCTGGATAGATGGATGGATGTGCTAGTGGGTATGAGAGTAGCTCTCTGGGTGCATGAGTGGCTATGTTATTGGCTGTATTTGATAGTGTGTGAGTGGTTGTATAGATGAGTCAGTGGCCATGCAAGTGGCTGCATAGGTTTGTGAATGGGAATATGAGTAGCTATATGGGTGACTGCATGAGTGACTGTATAGGTAAAGCAGTAGGTATGTGAGTGTTTGTATGGTTTACTGAATAGTTGTTTGAGTGTGTGTATAGATATGTAAGTGGGTGTGAGTACCTGTATTGGAGAGTAAGAGTGTATGTGAGTAGGTGTAAGAGTGAGAGCATGTGTATATTAGTGGTTGCATGGATGCGTGAATTGTATGTAAGTGGTTATGTGAGTGAGTAAACAGGTGTATGAGTGTCTGTATGGGTGATTGTGAGGATACATGAGTGACTGTATGGGTAAGTAGGTGTGTGAGTGGCTGTATGGGTGAATATCATGTATTGTACTGTATTGCATGTTGCACTTTTTTGGTAATTTGACTGAAATAAAGTCTACCGATGATGATGGGTGAATAAGTGGATGTGACTGGTTGTATGAGTAAGCAAATGAGTGTGAGTGAGGCTCTATGGGAGAGTATGGAGTTGTCTCAGTGACTGTTTAGGTGAGTGAGTACATGTGTTATCTGTATGAGTAAGTGAATCAGTGTGTGAGTATCTATATGGGTGAGTGACTAGTTGTGTTAGTGTCTATACAAGTGAGTGAGTAGGTGTTTGAGTGGTTCTATGCATGCGTGGTTGGGTGATTCAGTATGTAAGTGGTTGTGTGGGAGTGAGAGTGGGTGTATGAGAGGTGGTATGGGGATGTGAGTAGGTGTATGAGTGGTTCTGTGGATGATATCAGTGTTATCATCAGTGATGTCACTGACCATGTCATGGTTGATGTAATATGTGAGGTCATAAGCAGTGTATTGTTGGGACAAAAGTTATAGTTTGCTCAGTTAACTACAACTGCTGAATTTCTCTGTTTTTATATGAGTGAAATGTGAGCCTAACTATAATGTCCCTGTAACCTTTTGTTTTTTTCAGTGAATTTCGAAGGGTTTGTTATTCTATTTGCTAACTATAACATCCCTGTAACCTTTGGTTTTTGTAAGTGAATTTCTAAAGCGTTTTAAATGTTAGTTGATAACTAAAACATCCCACTAATATTTGGAGTTTTCAGTGAATTTGTAAGGTTTTGTGTGAGTTTTTGTGCTGCTTTTATTGGTAAATTTCTTTTTATTTGCATTTTAAGAATGTTTTAATACTTTTTAAATTTAAAAATATTATTTGGTTTTTATTGGGGTATTTTAAATGTATTTCTTTTTTAATTGTGTGTGTTTGCTTTTTGTTTTGTATTTTGTCTACTAGAAAATATTTTTTAATTGTTTGCTTTTAAAAAAGATTGGGAAGTTTCTGAATCTGCAGGTGAGTAATATCCTGTTGTTTATTAGGATCTCCGCAGTGCTGTATCCCAGTCTAGCCACGATAACTCTATGATTTTGTATTGCGATCACATAATCGGAATCTAGCCACGATTTCCGACTTGCGGATTTGCCGATATTTTTTCAATTTAAATTCTTCAAATATAACTCACTAATTTGCAACTTGCAATTAGTGTAAATATATTTGAGGTCAACCACTTCAATAAATCAGCTGAACCAGAAAAGGGGACATTTTTTGAAAGATTTGTGTAGATTCGTCAAGCGGCGGCAAAGTTATTGGCAAAACAAAAATGCTTTCCCTATGGAATCTTTGGTCTTAACTATAAAACTATAACTACGTTCTGGCAACCACCGATAGAATATATGTATATATATATATATATATTTCCAATAAAAATGAAAAATAATAACAGCAAAAACAATGATAAAATCATAAAAATGGATATAACAAATAATTAAACTAATAGAATAAATATAAAAATATTAAGCTTAAAAACATTTTATAAAAATAATAAAAAACATAAAAAATAGAAATGATTAATAAATATGGACATATGACACTAAATAGCAATAAAAATTACTATGAATGTAGGTTAACAAACATTACATAAAGGATTATTTTACTACTGCCACTCCATCCTATAAAATGGTAGGGAAAGTGTTGGACCGCGGAGGGGTTAGATTTACTATTCCCACTCCAGGCTAAGCAACAGGAGGAAAAGGGTTGGATTCCAGAGGAGTGAGATTTACTATTCCCCCTCAAGTCTAAGCAACAGTAGGGAAATTGATGGAATCCAATGAGGTTATATATTACTATTCACACTCCAGTCTATATAACAGTAAGAAAACTGTTGAATTTCAGAGGGGTTAAATTTACTTTTCCCACTCCAGTCTAAACAAAAGTATGGAAAGTGTTTGATTCCAAAGAGCTTAGATTTACTATTCCCATTCCAGTTTAAGTAATATTAGGAACAGTGTTGGACTCCGGAGTGGTTATAATAGCCATTCCCACTCCAATCTGTGCAACAGTAGAAAAAGTGTTGGATCAGGAGGGGTTAGATTTGCTATTCCCACTCCAACATATGTCTCAATAGGGCTTAGATTTACTATTTCCACTACAATCTAAGCAACAGTGCGGAAAGTGTTGGGCTCCGGATGGGTTAGCTTTATTATTCCCACTACCAGTTTAAGCAATATAGGGAAAATGTTGGATTTAAGAGGGGTTATATTTACTATTCCTTATTCAATCTATGCATTGCTAAAGAAAGTGGTGGACTCAGGAAGGGTTAAATTTATTATTTCTAATTCAATCTATGCAACAGCAGGGAAGAGTTGGACTCTGGAAAGGTTAGATTTTCTATTACCCCTCCAATTTACATAGCAGTAGGGAAAGTGTTGGACTCTGGAAGGGTTAGATTTCTTACTCACACTCCAGAGTAAACAACAGTACAGAAAATGTAGGACTTTGGAGGGACTACCAAGAACATTCCACCTATTGATCATTTTATACAAAATATGTAAATACCTCAAATAAAAACAGATAAAAATCAATGATAAATGACATATACATATTATATACAAGTAAAACAAATAATACAAAATAGCAAAAACCAAAAATTAATTACTTACATAAATTGTTGGCATCAATTGGGCTAGACTATGAACAATTTTATAATAAATGAGTCTTGATAGGCCAATATTATATTCCGCAATTAAGCATGTTAGTGTACTGCAAGCATCCGGTATAAATTGGTGTTAAAAAAGTACAGTTCTCATGTATGCATTATGCCAATTTGATGTTATGTATAGCCAAATTTTGCAAACTAGTCAATCTCTTTAGTTATTTTATCCGGAAATTGAACTCGATGCCTTTGGGAACCACACCAATAACATCTTAAAAGAACATATAGTTTCAGTTTCACACAGGACATAAGTGGAAGACATATTAATATCATAATATCCTCATAGCAGAGGTAAATGAGGCAGTCATCAGGGAAGGAATGCATTTTAAAATGTAGACAATTGCCCTATTGTTAGCTTTAGTTTTTATAGCAAATGTATGTGGAGTGTGTTAAATTCATCTCATAGAAGACAGCAGGGACTCAGTAGTAAAGAGTTACGTCTTTATTAAGTTTCAAGTAACAGATACCCTAGCCAGCCACATATATCCTAGCCCCCAACCAGGACATTCAACTACATAGGAAGTGTGCATTATACAAGATAACACACCTCACTTCCCATCATGCATGAGAACTGGAGTTTTCTACTTCTATAAATACAAACATACATACAAAATGAAAGTTGATGGTGTATTACAGAATAACACATAAAACTTAAACATAAGCTTAAACATAGTATTTCCAATGCAGAGGAGTCTTCTTAATGCGTTGAGATCTCTAACCTGGACACTCTTTTAACTGAACATTGCCCAACGAGCACCACTGGTACCTGGAGACTCCAATTCTGCAACCAGAGACTCAGTTTCACACACCACAGGATGATATAGCTACTATTCTATACTTTGTGACCACTTGTTTTAACAGCATTTTTAAACACTTTAATGTTTTTCAGAGGATGAGTGAACTTTGAAACCTTATTTCCCATTCTAGGGGATTTCATTTTAATCCAGTCACCAAACTGTACTAAGGTTCTCTTAACTGCTTTTCGTACATCAAACAACTTCTTTCTCTTTACCATCTTCTCTTTCTCTCTCTCTCTCTCTCCAGCCCTCTACATTGCCTACATGATCATCCACCGCCATTCGTTTCTCATTCACCCACAGCGGAACCACCTCACTGTTGGGAAGCCTACTCTTGAACAGCTGAAACAAAGAAATTCCCTTTGACGAGTATAGGGTTAAGCAATATTTGCTCACTTTCCTCCTGAGTTCACACTCCCAGTTTACTCCACACACAACAGCTTGTTGTAAAATTTCCTTAAGTACTTGTATAAACCATTTCACCACACTGTTACTTTCGGGACGATAGAGCGCTGCTTTTTTATGCTTATTGCCTCTCTCCCTTAAGAACATTTCCACTACACCGGATGTGGACTGCATCCGAAAGTCAGTAAGGAGAGTTGAAGGAAAACTCTACCTCGCTAACAAGTCTTGCAAAAATTGTATTATCACTCCAGACTCAACCAAGCTCACCACTTTGATCTCCGACCAGATGGAAAACATATCAATGCAGACGATGACATATCTGTCACATGTTTTGATCTTTACCAGACTCAAAATATCCACTGCTATGTCAACCCAAGGGCTCAAAGCCTGTTCCCTCAGAACCATGGGCTGTGTCCTGTATTTTAACACCTTGTCATTGTGTATGCACTCTATACAATTCCTCACCTCCCTCTCAATCATCATATCCATTGCCAGCCACCAGTATCCTTCTCAAACTCTTTCTTTGGATTTGGCTATCCCCATATGGCTGCCATGACCATTCTCCACCAACCTTTTCCTCAACCTAAGCCACCAACAATATTTAATTTCTCTTTCACATGTCATAATCCTCTAACACTTTCCTCACACTCGCTCTTGTCACTCCACCCATCAGTGATCATCATCATGGCTTTATGGAGAACGGGATCATCCACTAATTCCATTCTTCTTCCGATATCATGCAATCAGTGATGAGACAGACATTCACCTCTTCTTCAAATTCTTCCACTCCAAAGAAATCCTCAAGCTCTGAAATATCATTAGTGTCACCTAACCTTGAAATACAATGTGCCCGAAAATTACTGCCACCTGGCTTTTATGACATGTCAAATCCAAATTCCTGAAAAGCAACCACCCACTTGTGAAACCTATGAGATATAAAAACCACCCTTTCTTGGAGAACACGTCCCTAAGAGCTTTGTGATCGGTTTTAATCACAAACGTATGCCCCAAAGAAATTTCCTTAACTTCCTTATGGCCCTAAAGACTGCTAAAGTCTCGTTCTCTGCTCCTCTCAAGCCCCTTGATATCAACAATATGGTTCTGTCTACCCCTCTGGATTCCTGCATCAATACAGCACTGAGACCTTTAGAGCTCGCATCCGTCATTACAAAAGTCACATTGCCAGGCTCAAAATTTCTTAAACATGAAGCTTTATCAAGATTTGTCTTAACATGCTCAAAGTCCTCACACATCTTGCACCAAATGAACTCCTTCTCTTTTCTTAGTAATTTCCTCATTCACACTATCTTCTCAGCAAATTGTGGCACAAACTTATTATAAAACTCAGCCATGGCAAGAAACTTTACTAGTTCCTCCATATTTTTAGGCAGTTGCAGGTTCTTAATTGCCTTACCCCTTTAGGGTTAATGCCAGAAGCTGTTACTATGTGCCCCGGATATTTGATTTCTTTGACATTAAATGTGAACTATTCTGTAACCACAACAGCCCATTACACATCCTACTGTTATGTTCATCTAAATTAGACCTATATGTTAGCACATTACCCTGGTAAATTTTGAATCCATCAATGTCTTCTAGAACCCTCTCCATTGCCCTTTGAAAAGCAGATGCAAAGCCTGGCCTCACCATTGGCTTTCCTTGCCATAACCACACGAGCAACCCATTCTGTTGCTTCTACTTCATCAATTATCCCACACTTGACCAGCTTATCAAGTTAGGTCTTCATACTGTTTTTCACCAACAAAGGAACAATCCTCATTTTAGCCACTTTTGCTTTTGTATCTGACTTTAGCCTAATTAGATGTAGATAATCCTTGAGACACCCCAATTTGCTTGAGAACACCTCAAGGAATTCCTTCACCCACTCACTTCACCTTTTGAGATTGTTTCGATGGGGAGCATCTCTCTGGCCCTTACAGAGGGATTTTCATTGGGATCCAAATAGACATATAAATCATGTTGGTGGAACCAACTGATAAGAGAATCCCCCTTTAAGGAGACATAGATTTTCCCTGGTATGATTCTGTCTTTAAACTCAATGGTGCCCCTAAAGTACCCAAGAAATTCTATCAGTTCTCAACCATAGCCCTTGGGTTTTATGTCAGGGCTCCACAATTTCACCTTCCCTTTCAAATGTTGCCCATAGAAATTTTTGAGTATTATTGTTACTTTGACACTAGAGTCAAACACATTTTTTACTGGCTTATCGTTAACCAGAACCTCTTCCAAAGGACCTTCTGCAGAACATTCCTTCACTTGGAAAATATTAACCTTTTCAATGTATTCATCATCATAATCACAATCTACCTTCCTTACTTTCCTCCCATCTTTGGATGATTTACAACACTTGGCCAAGTGACCTTTGTGACCACATTTCTTGCCCATGACTTTCCAACCTGGACATTCTTTATTATTTGCCATGTGTCCCAAAATCCCACAACAAAAACAATTGCCTAGAAATATTTTCGTCTAACTAGAACCCTTTGAATTAGATGAAGACTTCTCATGACCCGATTTCTCATGAAACACCTTAACTTAACTTTTGAAAATGTTTGAAAATCTCTCATTTTAATTTCTGCATTTCTGTTCCTGCCACAGTGTCTTCTTGCAGCGCCAAGGTACTCTGTTGGGGTGATTTGTGAGCTATATCAAATTAAAATAACATAACATAACTGCTGTAGCTTCACCTTTATCAACTAAAAATGTCTCTTTGCGAATAACCTCTACACAAGCTTTTGAATGCTCGTGCATCTTGGCTATTGTGAACATGTCCTGCAAAGAAGGGTTATCTTTTTGCTGCATACTTTTTCTGTCTTTATCTAAAGTACACCCCAACATAACCTAATCCCACAATTGTTCTTCATTTGAGGCATCAAACCCACAGGTAGCAGCTAGTCTGCGTAGTTGAGTAATATATTGTTCCACAGATTCACCTTGACATTGCAGCCTCCTCTCAAAGTGGTAACATTCTAACACGGTGCTCACCTCGGGTAGATAATGCAAATCAAGCTTTTTCAAACAGATTTCAAACTCACTTAATCTAGTTGTGCCATTGTCAGTTAAATTAGGAAGATGCTCGAATACCTCTTGACAGTGCATCAACAAATACTTTTTCCGTTCTGCACTAAGAGAATTACCACACAATCTAGCATAGTGGCTAAAAATCTTGCTCCATTTGTGCAATTTTGACGGAGGTTCACCATGTGACATGAGAAAAGAGTGGTGCCATAACATTTTGCATGTTGAGCTAGCCTGCCCTTACCAATGTAACACAGAATCTAAATGCTTAAACACTGCAATTGTAGAAGTGCCTAAACCCAAAAGTTGTAGGCACAAACAACGGTATTTGACTTAATACTTGTAATGCAGATACCTGCAAGAAAACACAAACAAACAACACACCCACATTATTCAATTCACTATGACATGATGAAGAACATTAAGACAATGAATATGTTGCTGGTTGAACAAGACACTGTCAGCTAGTCTTGCTGCACAAAAGACAGGTTAGGACCTGTTGAGAGCTCTTGTGTAGAAGAGAATTTCATTTGAGCACCTGTCAAAAATAGTCACCTTGTCTTACCAGAGATTAACACAGGTCACATACGCTTTCTATGTTTTCTACAGCTTGCCGCTGTATCCATGATGTAGCCTGGGCGACTGATCCCATCACGACACCCTTAAAGTAATGAAGGCACGTTAAGTAACTAAACACCCACGTGCTGTGTGCCCACAATTGCCTGATGAAAGACGGATGATGTCTAAGACGCTTGGTAGATGCTCCACAGCACACTTGAGCATCTGACTATTTTCGTTACCTGGCAACAACACGCACAGACGTGCACTGTCCCGTATGGATACCTTCCCAGAGACTTGCGGTTCCTAGGCAACCAGGTTGAAGCATCACAATTCTTATTCTTGTCAGACACGTAGCGTGACATACGGTTCTCATGCAACCAAGTTAATGCTCGCACAACCACATCATAGAGGAGCTCAGTTGATGCCAGTGGCCAGGAGACCATGCTGGAGCACTCTTCGCAGTCACATGAAGCGTCTCGTTTTCAAAGTATGCCAACCGGTCATGCGCAGACCCAAAAGTTGGAAAAAACATACTTCTTTATTAAGTTGCAAATAACAGAGATCCCAGCCAGCCACATCGATCTTTACCAGCCAACCCAGTTCCAGCTGTGGTTTCCCAAGTACGTCCTAGCAACCACCTGGACATTCTAATACATAGGTTTTTAGCATTATACAAGATACCCAACAGTACCATTGTATATTAGTGGAATTTGGGGGTATACTGTTTCATTCCCTGTAACAAAGGAGGAGAGTAGATTATACTGGGATCTGCTAGGAGTTCCAGGGCACATTTCTGAATGTGGAAACCCCCACATAACACTTTGTAAATGTTCTTTGACTAAAGCATGTGAAATTTAAGCTTTCTAAAGTAGTGGAATATGAATAGTTCAATACTCTAGTGTAATGTCATAGCTGGCAAATGCATTTCACTCAAGAATATTTTATCAGAGGCTCATTCGAGAGGAAAGTACAGATATTAAGCAACACAGCACTGTCTCTTTAGAAACAGTATAGACTCTGCATTTATTTTTGTTACATATCATCAGCTTGCCTAGACATCATTTAATTACCCACTTGAAGTCTGATCTCTTCTCTTGGACAGTGACTTTACTTGAGCTGGTCCAATCACTATAGGATTGGAGATTGCCACCGATCTCAACATGTTCTAACTTAATAACAATACTAGAGAGAAGAGTATTAATTTCTTTTTTTTGGCTATTTTATTATGAGAGTAAGGGAATTTGTTGCCAATAAACTGTGTGCTTGGGGTCGCTAAGTGCCATCCTTCATTTTTATTTGAAAGTCTCTACTGAGGCACATATCTCTTACATCATCCACTGTTTTGAAGTTTTGCAATTATTAGATACATCTATTGGAATTAAATTAATGAGTGAAACTAAGTGAACACTATAGGTCCAATTGAATTTTGTATTTGTTGCTTAATTTTATTAGTCTCTTGTACTTTGGATTTGTCATGACAGTACAGTAATAATTGTATGCTATGAACATTATGCGCATGTGATTAGCATTGTGTGTGATGGATACACGGAATTGCTCCCTAATTGGGACAAAAGGACAATCAGGGCAAGAGAAGGATGTTAGAGACTGTGAAATACAAATTATGTAAGCATTTTAAACTCTTTCAAATGCTGGTGTTTAAGGGCACTAATTATTATGTACTTTTAATTGTAGGAAACCGAAGACTCCTCGTGTTTCTTAATTATGCTGCTGATAAATGGCTGGGCTCATGGTCACTGGCCATGGCACAACACAAGCAAATACCTGCTATTATTGATCATCCTCATTCCACACACGAGAGCTGATGTAGACGAAAAGGAAGAAAATCAGTTTGTATGGAAAACAGGTTAGTGTCTTTTCACTCTTCACAATGTTTTCTGTGTCTTTCTATGACAGCAAGTACAACAAGATAAACCTCTGCATCACAATAGCTAATGTTTGTTTGCAAAGCCCTGTTCTGTTGCCAATGCTAACATACCAGTTCATTAAAAAAGTTAATTAATTATTGGATTCCAGAACAGTTTGTTTCAATTGCGTTACATTTTTAATGTGTGATCTCTCACAGGTTATCTTTTCCTTTAAGCCATGGGTTCCCAAACTTTCTTGACCCACAGCTCCCTTGACATATTGGCTGTTGGCCACGGCTCCCCATTATGTTACTTTTTTTTGGTGGGTGGGGAGATGTAAGCCTGACCTCAGGAGTATTTCCATTTTTTCCCCTTAAATTAATTGGTATGAAGCTGATGAAGGTATTATAATCATACATGTAATCCTATCCTATGCACTCTGGAGCCCCATGCAGTGTCAAGGACTAATTAGAGGGACATGGGATTCTCGGAAAAGTTAACTGTTACTGCAGAGTGATGTAGCGCTCTTTAAAGAGGTGTCTTTAACTCATTCCTGAGCAGGGTTTGTGAGGCCCTGATAGATTCAGGAATGTTGTTTTAGATCCTGGGTGCATTCATAGAGAAGGTCTGCGTCTGCCGTCTAGTTTTTTATTTTTTGCACATTATTGCCTCCAGTCTGATGGTACCAGCCAGTCCTTGTTTCCTTGGCAGTGTGGTCCTTGAGACTGAGGTTGGTGTCAAGGGTGAATCCAAGTAATGAGTTGTATGAAAGTAAGGATCTAAATTGGTCCTGGTTCATGCCACTGACTCAGGTTTGGACTAGTTATTGCTTGTTTTTCTTGGCAAATAACATCCCCTTGTGGGACAGAACATCTAGTTTTGAATGTGGTGTAGACACTTTCAAGTAATATGACCTTTCCCCAACAGCGCCCTGTTAGTGCTAAGACTGCAGCAGTGACTTCTCACTGTGGTGTACCCAATAGGACCCCAGGAATGTTTGCTTCCTCGAGCAGCATGTCTTTAATATAGGAGTCAGCAGTGTGAGCTTTCTACCAGCAATGCCCTGTGAGTACTGTCACCATTGCACTGTGAGTCCCCTACCCTGCCCCCAGTGCTGTAGGACCTCAGCAGTGTTATCAACCTTCCATTAGTGACCTGACAGTGCTGTAGGAAACCAGCAGTGTGAATTTCCTCCCAATTATAGATGGGCAAGCCAGGCAGGGCTGGAATCTGGCTCCAGTTAAATATCTGCCCTTAGCCTGCCATTTTGCCATGGAACGAGTGACCCTAAATGGAGCTGGACCTGGCACCTCAGACAGGGCCTCTATTCCTCCTTAATGTAGTTCTTAAAGAAAAAACCACTGAATACAGGACAGATGAGTGGAAACTGGTATTTGAATGAAGAATGTGTATGAAGCACTCAGTTTCTCCGGTTGAAGAGATGTAATTAGAGCACTGCCTCTCTGGGATCTCCTGCTCCTGCTACCAACAGGACAGAGAAATTTCAGGCAAATCGCTTTACTTCACACTCACATTTTCCTTGGCCAACCAACCTGAAAGCGCCATGACTTAAGTTTGTTCAGGGTGCATGCTATATAAAAAGCAAACTGTTATTTAGGCTAACTAAAATATGCTTCACATATATTAGTACGGCTGGCCATATATACAGTGGTCAAGACAAACTGACATTTCATGCTCATTAATGGCGACTTCATCAGGGTATGCTATGTCAGTAAAACGGCATGCCTCAGAGTGAAAAGAGATGTCAAAAAAGGCAAGCCTAGCTGCTGTTAAACGTGACAGAGGTCTCCCAGATCAAGAAAAGGAACTTGATTTTACTCTTAATACTACCAGAACATATTTAAAAGCAGTTTCTCCTGTCAAGCAGTAGGGTTTCGAAATATTCTGTGCTTTTGCATAGGCCAGACTACTGTCTATATTTTGCATGTCAATGTTTAGCACTCTGTAAGTGTGCATTGCCTCATAGCATACAGAATCTCCTCCTCCTCGCAAAGCTAAACCCACAATCAAAACGATCATTGAACATTAGCCTCCTCCCTTTTTGGATCTCCCTTTTGCTGTCTGGGACACCTCATGCACTGGCGCAGCTCATCAAACATGGAGTTGGGAAACATCGCCAGGCTGCATGTTACTATTGTCACAAAAAGCCTGAAGACATGGAAATGTCACACAAAAGCAAACTTGCCAGTCATGTACCTCAACATATTACATCAAGAAGCATGAATGAAAATTTCTATTCATTAAATATACAGTACCTTTTGAAAAAAGCTCTCAACTCAAGACTTAAATAGATAGTGCTTCAGTGGGAGGGCTTGAGCTGATCCAAAAGTCTAGGCATGTGGGTGAGTGAGTCTTCCCTACACTCCCAGCACGAAGGGGTGCTGTATGGTGATTAGGGTGAGCCAATCACCATAGATGACTCCATGTCACCGGAACACAACTTTCCACTTCTGGATTTCAGTGTTGTGTCTGCAATTTGTGCTTTTATTTGTCACTGGCGACAGGGCATTTGAGGTTGGACTGAGACCCTTCTCTGGCGATGTATGGTTTTGGCTAAAAAAACTTTTGGCTGTTTTCTGCTGTGTACAGATGCAGGATCTGTTTGTGAATTTCATTGTTGAATTGTTGTTTTCCTAATTTCTACCAAGAAGCGAGTTGGTGCAGGACATATTTGTTTGTTTCTTGCAGGAATCACTCTGGTTTAGACAGGGCTTATTTGAGCTGTGGGTTGCACGTGGGGCCTGGTGCTCAATTTGAGTGAATGGCTGCTGGTGGGCCCCACTGGAATGCATTTCTGGGGACCGGCTCTTATTTGAACTCAACAGACACTCCCGAGAGCAGGAGAGGAAAAAGCAAAGCAGAAAGGTGGAGGAAGAGAAAGGAGAAAAAACGTCACAAAAGGAGAAAGCAGGAACTTGCAATAGTGAAATGAAGAGGCAGAGGGTGTCTGATAGTTAATTAAAGAGTCCTGAGGTATGTTTAAGACTGTTCAGCCTTGGTATTTGGTACATCTCTTGGCACCAGCAATTTCCTTTACAAATTCAGCACTGGAGAAACAAAAGTGAATATGTCCTTATCTACACTGTAGATAAAAACGCTTTGAGTAAGTGTTTTTTATTGGGGGCATCTCTCTCAGTGCCCTATGAGGAAGGGGGTTGAGAAGATCCTCCGAAGATGCATTGATTGATTCCTGTAACTAAGTCAGTGACTTTACCTCCGCCCACGTCTGGCTGTTGCAGATAGATAGCTCTGTAAATTTGGCACTTGCTGTGGCGAAATGTAACTTATTTCTGGAAGGGTGCTGACTGCCTTTCAGTCTGAGGTTGATGTGGGACGTTTCAGAAATAATGTCGCTGTTGACAAATTCACGTAGCTTTAGGATTATAAAGGCCGAAGTGGCCACTGGCCTGTGCTGCTCCACGTGCCTCTCTGCATGTTACCCGGGAGCACAAAAACAACATTCTCAAAGTCAACATTCTAAAGTTTGATTTCAATCTGTGCACAACAGTGAATAATGCATCATTGTATTTCTAATTCTCCTATTTGTGGGCCGGTTTTGTTGGGGGTGCTGTGGAATTAAAAAAACCTAACATATTTTCTTCTGTTGTGTGGGTCTGTGCTAACACATCCCTCCCTGCTACAGTACACAGTCTGCTGAGCCAGTTTGGTCTTAGAGTGCCATAGCGACCAACCAACCCCATAACACCATGATCCCCAACCAAACTGTGTGCTTAGTGTGCATCTGTTTGCAGCGCCCTTGGCTAGTTTTTACCTCGCACTGGGAACCACTGCTTTAAGCAACCAGGAACTGCCGTTGCTTCCATTTGTATTTTAGTACCACCAAGTTCCTGAAAAGTTTGAGTGGTTTGTTTTTTTCTCAAACCTACAATCATAAATTTAAGTGATATATATATATATATATCAATTGCAACCAGGTGCTTGAACTGTTTGGCGTGTCCTATAAGAACCGGCCCATGATTAAGTGCACGAGAGCATGAAACGCGTTGGGCACAAGATGTTCTATATTGGTTGTCTGTTTTGCCATCCACGCTGTAGCTGTCACGAATAAAAGCGTGAATACTGACCTTCTGTGTGTGGCATCTTCGAGGGAAAAACTCTTTGTTGGATTTAAATATGGTCATTCCTGCCGTGATAGAAGCCCCGCCGCATAGTCAGCGGACCTTTGCTGACGCCAGCCGGCGGGCAGCAAATTTGATGGACAGGAGGTATGCTGTGGCAGTTATAAAGTGCAGCTTGGATTGTCTGGACTTTCGACCTACCCTCTGGGTTTTTACTTATTTTAAAAGAGAGCGCACTGACGGACTCACAAGAGATAAATACTGACAAGCACTATGACGCCCAGAAGGCAATGCAGATTGTCTACGCCCACTGGGGCGGGTGTTTCAATTGCAACCAGGTGCTTGAACTGTTTGGCATGTCCTATAAGAACCGGCCCATGATTAAGTGCGCGAGAGCATGAAACGTGTTGGGCACAAGATGTTCTATATTTGGTGTCTGTTTTGCCATCCACGCTGTAGCTGTCACGAATAAAGCGTGAATACTGACCTTCTGTGTGTGGCTTCTTCGAGGGAAAAACTCTTTGTTGGATATATATATATATATATATATATATATATATATATATATATATATATATATATTCACTGAAAAAACCATAGGTTTTAGGGACAGTTATAGTTAGTTGGACATTGCACTCGTACAAAACCCGTGAACTTCCCCCGTTATAGTTAGTTCAGCTAACTATAACTCGCGCCCCGCAATGCACTGCTGATGACGTCACATATTACATCACTCATGACATGGTCAGTGACATCACTGATGACATCACTGATGACATCTCAAATGACATCACTGATGACATCATCTAGTGACTGTGTTTCTGTAAAGTTTAAATATTTTTAATATATATAGGGAAAGGCGTATTGAAGAATGAGTGGGTGTATAAGTGTCTGTATGGATGATTTAGTAGGTGCGTGACTAACTGTATAAGTGAGTGATTAAACGTATCTTACAGAATGCATGGGTTAGTGACTAAACTGGGTGAATCTCTGTATCCGTCTGTCTGTTGCTGTGTAAGTGGCTGCATGGGTTTGTGAATAGCTACATGAGTGTCTATATGAGTTATTGATTGGTTGTCTGAGTATCTGTATGGGTGCCTGAGTGTTTGTGTGGGTGGGGTGTGTGCGACTCTGTACATAGATGTGTGAGTGGGTGATTCACTGGGTGCATGATTTGAAGAGTGCGTCTGTGATGGACTGCTTGGGTGGGTGAGTGTGTGTATGGGTGTGTTAGTGAGCGAATGTATATCTCAGTGGTACATGTGCGAGTAACTACATATGTAAAAGGCAGTATATATGTGTGTTAGAGTATTTAAAAGGCTATAAGTGAGAGTGTGTGATTGTGAGAGTGGCTGTATGGATGCGTGTGTGCTTGTATCAGTTATTGTATAAGAGCGTAAGAATGTGCTAGTATTTGTATGAGTAAGTGAGCTGGTGTGTGTATAACTCTATAGGTGAGTAAATGGGTGTGTGATTAATTTTTTGCATGACTGACTAGGTGTGTGAGTACCTCTATGGATGAGTGGCGGTGTGTGAGTGTTTATATAGGTGTATGAGTGCATAGGATAGTCCTGTACTGAGTGACTGTAAGTATGAGTGACTGGACGGGTGAGTGAGTAGATGTGTGTGTGTAGACCTAAGAATCAGTGAGTGGGTATATAGTTATTGGTATTGGAGTGTGTATGGTTTTGCAAATGGCAGTCTGTAATTTAGAGTGGGTGTATCAAAAGTTATATTAGGGTGTGAGAAGATGCATGAAATTATCACATGGATGATGTCACAGTGATGTCATTTGAGATGTCATCAGTGATGTCATCAGTGATGTCACTGACCATGTCATGAGTGATGTAATATGTGACGTCATCAGCAGTGCATTGCGGGGCGCGAGTTATAGTTAGCTGAACTAACTATAACGGGGAATTTCACGGGTTTTGTACGAGTGCAATGTCCAACTAACTATAACTGTCCCTAAAACCTATGGTTTTTTCAGTGAATTTCAAAGGTTTTTTAAATGCTAATTTCTAACTATAATGTGCCTGAAACCTATGGTTTTTTAGTGAATTTGTAAGGTTTTTTAAATGCTAATTTCTAACTATAACGTGCCTGAAACCTATGGTTTTTTTCAGTGAATTTCAAAGGTTTTGTAAATGACAATTTTTTAATTGTATTAATTGTTATATTTATTTTTTAGATACTGATTTACTACATTTTTTAAACTATTTATTTTTAGATATTTTATTTTTTAAATTACATTGTAATTACATTAAACATTACATTACAAAATATACTTTCTCAGATTGAATTACTTTAGTTTAAATACTTTGCAAATAGGCAATAGAGTTTTAAGTACAGTAGTTACAGTTGTTGCAATGGGCAACACAATTTCAAACACAATGCAACATTGAGCTCAATGTGAATTTCTAGTTAAATGCAATTAGTTACTTAATGGATTACTTTTCTAACCACAGGACTGGATCCTAGATTCAGTCCTGGGACATCTCCTTTAAACAGTTGAGTAAAAGCGTTTTGGTTACAGTAGTGATTTTTAAGGAATATTATTGTATTTTAAAAGATGACACGGAAACTTTTTCACATAGAATCACCAATGTTATCCTATGGGAGGAAATTCACTTAGCAGGTAAGTAGTGTTATCGTTACTTTTTCTTACTCAGTGGTGGATCCTGGATCCAGCACTGGTGCATCTCCTGTAAACAGTTGAAAGAATGCGTTTAAGTCATACAGGCGATTTTTAAGGAATATTTGTAGTTTGTGAAAATCGACACAAACTTTTCTGCTGAAAACCAGACAATGGATTCCTATGGAAGGAAATACAAGTTACTGGTAAGTACGGTTAGAATTACTTTTCAGGGTCAGTGCTGGGCTAAAAGATGCAGCACTGGGTTCTCTCCTGATAACAGGTGAGTAAATCGGAATTCATAGTTCGGCTGATTTTAGAGGAATATTATAAAGTTCCAAAACTCCACACTTAGAAGAATTTCCAAGTGAAACCAGTCAATGTTAGCCTATGGAAGGAAATTCAAGTTACTGGTAAGTACGGTTAGAATTACTTTTCAGGGTCAGTGCTGGGCTAAATGATGCAGCACTGGGTTCTCTCCTGATAACAGGTGAGTAAATCGGAATTCGTAGTTCGGCTGATTTTAGAGGAATATTATAAAGTTCCAAAACTCCACACTTAGAAGAATTTCCAAGTGAAACCAGTCAATGTTAGCCTATGGAAGGAAATTCAAGTTACTGGTAAGTACGGTTAGAATTACTTTTCAGGGTCAGTGCTGGGCTAAAAGATGCAGCACTGGGTTCTCTCCTGGTAACAGGTGAGTAAATCGGAATTCGTAGTTCGGCTGATTTTAGAGGAATATTATAAAGTTCCAAAACTCCACACTTAGAAGAATTTCCAAGTGAAACCAGTCAATGTTAGCCTATGGAAGGAAATTCAAGTTACTGGTAAGTACGGTTAGAATTACTTTTCAGGATCGGTACTGGGCGCAAAGATGCAGCACTGAGGTCTCTCCTGATAACAGGTGAGTAAATCGGAATTCGTAGTTCGGCTGATTTTAGAGGAATATTTGCACAATGGTGAATAAAGGGGTAGGGCCTGAGGATACATGTCTGCAAACACGCCGTGTGGCGCGTTTTAAGTTGGAGAATTAATTCCTCCTCAATCCCGAGGGTCCCTAGGGGCCAACTAGCCCACCAGGTACCTCCAGTATGCGCCAGAGAGCTGCGTTGCAGAGAGGTGTTCAGAGGCCACGCCCCTTTTACAACACTCTGCAATGCAGCTCCGTGGCGCTACTGGAGGTACCTGGTGGGCTAGTTAGCCCCAGGGACCCTCAGGATTGAAGAGGATTTAATTCCCCATCTTAAAACACGCCACGGGGCCTGTTTGCACACATGTCACCTGAAGCCCCGCCCCCTCCCTTCACCACTGTGCAAACGCGCCCCGTGGAGCGTTTTAAGTTGGGGGATTAAGTCCCCTTGAATCCTGAGGGTCCCTGGAGTCCAAGTAGCCCACCATGTACCTCCAAAAAGTGCCACAGAGCTGCGTTGCAGAGAGGTGTAAAAAGGGGCGTGGCCTCTGTACACCTCTCTGCAACGCAGCCCCCTGGCGCATACTGGAGGTTCCTGGTGGGCTAGTTGGCCCCCATGGACCCCCAGTATTTAAGGGGTATTCGTTCCCCATCTGCAAACGCGCCAGGGTGCGCGTTTGCAGAGTGGTAAAGGAAGGGGGCGGGGCCTGCGGCCCGATCGATTTTTTTTTCCCCCCCGAAGGGGGGCTGTGTGGCCCCCCTTCCTTTTTCCTATTTTTGGGTGCTGGGGACCCCATCCCCCAGGGCCTTATCCCTTTTTTAAAAAAAATTAAACGGGAAGGGGGACTCGTGGCCCCCCTCCCGTGGCCGAATCCGGCCCCGGGGACCCCATCCCCCGGGGCATGGCCACACTTTTAAATCAATTTTTAAGGAGGGGGGCTGCGTGGCCCCCCTCCTCAGGCCTCCTTTTGCCCCGGGGACCCCATCCCCCGGGGCAGGCCTTTATTTTTAATTTTTTTAATTATTTTTGGGGAGGGGGCCGCGTGGCCCCCTCCCGGGCCACTACTTGCCCCGGGGACCCCATCCCCCGGGGCTGGCCCTATCCTTTGGGGTCCGTGGGGGACCCCAACTCCCCACGGACCATGCCGGCTCCCCGCCTCCTGCGGGTGCCGGCATTTCTTTCCACATGGGGAGCTGCTAACATGCAGCTCCCCGTGTGGAAAAGCAATCTGCTTTGGATATTGGAAGAGAGAGCAGGTTTCCTGCTCTCTCTTCCAATATCCAAAGCAGTTTGCTATGACAGGACGGGAGCCGCGAGGCTCCCGTCCTGCCATTGCAAACTACAGTGTCCCGGGGGTAGGCACCCCGGGACACTGCAGGAGCCGGCCCTGGGGGGTGGCGGTCCCCAGGGCCATCAAGGGCTCCAGGAGGGGGGCCACACGGCCCCCCTCCCTTGAATTGCACAGCCCCGGGGAGGTGGTGGCCCCGGGGCTCTGGGGGTCCGTAACAGACCCTCATATTGAAATTTTTAGTGCCCCAGGGAGGTGGCGGTCCCCGGGGCGTGTGGGGGGGTTCGAGCCCCCCCACACAGGTAATTTAAAAAAAAAATTAAAAAGAAGCCCCAGGGGGTTGCGATCCCCGGGGCTGCGGGAGGGCTCAGAGCCCTCCCGCACCATTTATTTTTAAAGCCCCGGGGGGTGGCGGTCCCCGGGGGGGCCTTAGAGGCCCCCCACATATTATAAATACCCCCCCATGCCCCCGAGACTTGGCCCACCCGGGGGCCAATTAACAACAAAGCGCGGAAGACCGCGCTTCGTTTTTTTTTTTTCGGCGGGATTCGCGCCCCCTAAGCGCATCCCGCCGATTTTTAAAAAAAAAAATGCTTTTTTCTGCCCAGGGGGTCCTTGTGGGACCCCCTGAGCAGACCTAGGGGGTCAGGGTGTTTCTACCCTGCCCCCTTTGTGCGTTTTGCGCACTTGTTTCTTTTTTTTTTCCGGCAAAATCCGCGCACCCTGAGCGCATCCTGCCGATTTAAAAAAAAAAAATTTAAAATGCTTTTTTCTGCCCAGGGGGTCCTTGTGGGACCCCCTGAGCAGGCCTAGGGGGTCAGGGTGTTTCTACCCTGCCCCCTTTGTGCGTTTTGCGCACTTGTTTTTCTGCCTTGGTTCTACCGAGGCACAAAATGGCTGCCAACACTTCCTGATTCGGAATGTTGACAGCCAGCTGACAGCCAATTAGCATGCAGCTCGTGATCGGGACGGTGCGCGCAGGGTGCGCTGAGGGTACGCGGATCCGACGCGGCCATAGATATATATGTGATTTTACTTGTTAATATCTCAGGAACTACTGAACGGATTTACACCATTTTAGCAAATGGCACGACACTGAACCAAGGGCTACCTCTTTGCCAAATTTGGTGTAATTCCGTTCAGCAGTTCGGGCTGTAGCTGCGACTAAAGGTTCCTATGGAAAAATGAATGGGGAAAACACGTTTGGGACCCCCTTTTTCTCGGCCCCCGCTTGACGTATCACCCGAGACTTTCAGGATAGGAGCGGACCGGAGCGCCCCAACAAGTTGGAAACTTTCGCGAAGATTCGTCAGCCGGCGCCAACGTTATTTCAAATAGAATGTTGCGGATTTCCTATGGAAAATAGGTTTTAACTATAACTATCTACTGGCGACCGCCAGTAGATAATATATATATATATATATACATATATATATATATATATATATATACATATATATATTATCTACTGGCGGTCGCCAGTAGATAGTTATAGTTAGGACCTATTTTCCATAGGAAATCCGCGACATTCTATTTGAAATAACTCTCTTGCCGGTTGACGAATCTTCGCGAAAGTTTCAAACTTTATGGCCCGCTCCGGTCCGCTCCTACCCTGAAAGTCTCGGGTGATTCATCAAGCGGGGGCCGAGAAAAGGGGGTCCCAAAGCGTGTTTTCCCCATTCATTTTCCCATAGGAAACTTTAGACACGGCTACAGCCCGAACTGCTGAACGGAATTACACCAAATTTGGCAAAGAGGTAGTTCTTGGTTCAGAAAGAACCCTTTTTGTTAAATGGTGTAAATCCGTTCAGTAGTTGCGGAGAAATTAAAAAAAAAAGAGTCAAAAAATCAATTTCCCATAGGAAACTTTATGCAAGGCTACAGCCCGAACTGCTGAACGGAATTACACCAAATTTGGCAAAGAGGTAGTTCTTGGTTCAGAAAGAACCCTTCTTGTTAAATGGTGTAAATCCGTTCAGTAGTTGCTGAGAAAATCAAAAGTAAAAACACATATATTACTGGGCGGAGCCTAACCACACATGTCATCGTGAGATCTGATTGGCTGTCAGCACTTCATCCTGGAATTGCTGGCAGCCATCTTGAGACCAATATACATGATAGTACCCAATTGAAATGCCTTGTAGTGAATCAAAGATTTTGAGGGTTACCAAAAGGAGAACTATTAAGGGTGATAACAGACTTTAGTTACATTAGAATTCATTTGTTGATGGTACCATACTAATTTCAGGAATTGTGGTGTGTTCTAAGGTGATTTTACCCTGTGAAAAACCTTCTGCTGGGATATCATGAATCATGTTTGAGAGAAAACTATTTTCACATGCTTATCCCATACAGTTTTGGAAGGTGCTCCAGAAGCTAAAATGAGAGCATATTTTCTGTAAATTCACATTATCTTTCTCAGTCATGTGAGAATGAAGTCTGACATTCTCAGTAAAACATGTACATCCAACAAGGGCAGAGACTGTCAGTTGATTCCTTTGTGTTCTACTGCAGCTTCCCAGAGTGTTCTAAAGAACAACTAGAGTGCTAACAGCCTTACTTATGACAAAAGTATGGCACACCTGAAGCCATCTTGATTGGAATAAACTGGTAACACTTAAAACATTTAATGTAAAAAGGAACAAAATGATGGGGTTCATTTTGTCATAGAAATTATGGTTAGTGCTATAGAAAGAAAAATTAGGACATGTTTCAAGTGAGATCTCAAATATCTTCCTGTTATATTTCAACAGGAGCAGCCTGTCAGTTGATGCCTTTGTGTTCTACTGCAGCTTCCCAGAGTGTTCTAAAGAACAACTAGAGTGCTAACAGCCTTACTTATGACAAAAGTATGGCACACCTGAAGCCATCTTGATTGGAATAAACTGGTAACACTTAAAACATTTAATTTAAAAAGGAACAAAATGATGGGGTTAATTTTGTCATAAAAATTATGGGTAGTGCTGTAGAAAGAAAAATTACGACATGTTTCAAGTGTGATCTCAAATATCTTCCTGTTATATTTCAACAGGAGCAGCCTGCCAGTTGATGCCTTTGTGTTCTACTGCAGCTTTCCAGAGTGTTCTAAAGAACAACTAGAGCGCTAACAGCCTTACTTATGACAAAAGTATGGCACACCGGAAGCCATCTTGATTGGAATAAACCGTTAATACTTAAAACATTTAATTTAAAAAGGAACAAAATGAGGGGGTTCTTTTTTAAATAGAAATTATGGTTAGTGCTGCAGAAAGAAAAATGAGGGCATGTTTTAAGTGAGATCTCAAATCCTCTTCTATTTCATTAGAAAATTCTGACATGCAGACTGAAACAATCACTTTCAATACCAGCAGCAGACTTCCAGTTAACTCCCTGGTGAGCAGTAGCTTTAGTACAGTGATCTAATGAGCAACTAGAGTGCTAACATTCTGAATTTATGGCAAATGTGAGACACATCTGAATGCCTTCTTGATGGAATCAAAGTAAAAAACTGAAAGCATTTCCTACTGAGGAGACTGCAGTAAATGAGGAAATTAGGAAACTTCATAACAAAGAAGTCTTCCAAGATGGCCACCAGAGAAAAAAGAGCCCAAATGTAGCACAAATATTACCCAGATGTAGCCCACATATAGCCCAATGACAAAAGTGTGCAAAACACTTTTTATTTTTAGTTTTTTGCAGTTTTATGTAGTGCAGACTGGTCAGGTATTGGAGCGTTGCATCTTAAAACATGACCCCTACACTACAAAAACACTACTGCACTACTCTAAACCCTAAAACACTACCCCAGCACGACTCCCTACACTACACAAGCACCACTGCACTATCCTAAACCCTAAAACACTACCCCCAGCATGACCCCCTACACTACACAAACACCACTGCACTACCCTAAACCCTAAAACACTACCCCCAGCACGATCCCCTACACTACCCAAACACCACTGCACTAACCTAAATCCTAAAACAATATCCCCAGCACGACCCCACACTACCCAAACACCACTGCACTACCTAAAACATGACCCCTACACTACACAAACACCACTGCACTACCCTAAACCCTAAAACACTACCCCCAGCACGACCCCCTACACTACACAAGCACCACTGCACTACCCTAAACCCTAAAACACTACCCCCAGAACGACCCCCTACACTGCCCGAACACCACTGCACTGCCCTAAACCTTGAAACACCAGCCCCTGCATGACCCCCTACACTGTTCGAACACCACTGCACTGCCCTAAACCCTGAAACACCACCCCCAGCACGACCCCTACACTGCCCGAACACCACTGCACTGCCCTAAACCCTGAAACACCACCCCTTCACGACCCCCTACACTGCCCGAACACCACTGCACTGCCCTAAACCCTGAAACACCACCCCAGCACGGCCCCTACACTGCCCAAACACCACTGCACTGCCCTAAACCCTGAAACACTATCCCCAGCAAGACCCCTACACTGCCCAAACACCACTCCACTGCCCTAAACCCTGAAACATCACCCCCAGCAAGACCCCCTACACTGCCCGAACACCACTGCCCTAAACCCTGAAACACCACCCCCAGCACGACCCCCTACACTGCCCGAACACCACTGCACTGCCCTAAACCCTGAAACACCACCCCCAGCACGACCCCCTACACTGCACGAACACCACTGCTCTGCCCAAAACCCTGAAACACCAGCCCCAGCACGACCCCCTACACTGCCCGAACACCACTGCACTGCCCTAAACCCTGAAACACCAGCCCCAGCACGACCCCCTACACTGCCTGAACACCACTGCACTACCCTAAACCCAGAAACACCACCCCCAGCACGACCCCCTACACTGCCTGAGCACCACTGCACTGCCCTAAACCCTGAAACACCAGCCCCAGCATGACCCCTACACTGCCCGAACACCACTGCACTGCCCTAAACCCTGAAACACCAGCCCCAGCACGACCACCTACACTGCACGAACACCACTGCACTGCCCTAAACCCTGAAACACCAGCCCCAGCATGACCCCTACACTGCCCGTACACCACTGCACTGCCCTAAACCATGAAACACTAGCCCCAGCACGACCCCTACACTGCCAGAACACCATTGCACTGCCCTAAACCCTGAAACACCAGCCCCAGCACAACCCCCTACACTGCCCGAACACTACTGCACTGCCCTAAACCCTGAAACACCACCCCGTGCACGACCCCTACACTGCCCGAACACCACTGCACTGCCCTAAACCCTGAAACACCACCCCCAGCACGACACCCTACACTGCCCGAACACCACTGCACTGCCCTAAACCCTGAAACATCACCCCCAGCAAGACCCCCTACACTGCCCGAACACCACTGCCCTAAACCCTGAAACACCACCCCCAGCAAGACCCCTACACTGCCCGAACAACACTGCAGTGCCCTAAACCCTAAAACACCACCCCCAGCACGACCCCCTACACTGCCCGAACACCACTGCTCTGCCCAAAACCCTGAAACACCAGCCCCAGCACGACCCCCTACACTGCCCGAACACCACTGCACTGCCCTAAACCCTGAAACACCACCCCCAGCACGACCCCCTACACTGCCCGGACACCACTGCACTGCCCTAAACCCTGAAACACCACCCCCAGCACGACCGCCTACACTGCCTGAAAACCACTGCACTGCCCTAAACCCTGAAACACCAGCCCCAGCACGGCCCCCTACACTGCCCGAACACCACTGCACTGCCCTAAACCCTCAAACACCAGCCCCAGCACGACCCCTACACTGCTCGAACACCACTGCACTACCCTAAACCCTGAAACACCAGCCCCAGCAAGACCCCCTACACTGCCCAAACACCACTGCACTGCCCTAAACCCTGAAACACCACCCCCAGCAAGACCCCTACACTGCCCGAACACCACTGCGCTGCCCTAAAAGCTGAAACATCAGCCCCAGCAAAACCCCCTACACTGCGCGAACACCATTGCACTGCCATAAACACTGAAACACCACCCCCAGCAAGACCCCCTACACTGCCCGAACACCACTGCACTAAACCCGGAAACACCAGCCCCAGCAAGACCACCTACACTGCCCGAACACCACTGCACTGCCCAAAACCCTGAAACACCACCCCCAGCACGACACCCTACACTGCCCGAACACCACTGCACTGCCCTAAACCCTGAAACACCGCCCCAGCACGACCCCTACACCGCCCGAGCACCACTGCACTGCCCTAAACCCTGAAACACCACCCCCTGCACGACCCCCTATACTGCCCGAACACCACTGCACTGCCCTAAACCCTAAAACTCTACCCCCAGCATGACCCCCTACACTGCCCGAACACCACTGCACTGCCCTAAACCCTGACTCACCACCCCCTTGCACGACCCCCTACACTGCCCAAACACCACTACACTGCCCTAAACCCAGAAACACCACCCCCAGCACGACCCCCTACACTGCCCAAACACCACTGCACTGCCCTAAACCCTGAAACACCACCCCCAGCAAGACCCCTACACTGCCCGAATACCACTGCACTGCCCTAAAGCCTGAAACACCACCTCCAACACAACCCCCTACACTGCCTGAACACCATTGCTCTGCCCTAAACCCTGAAACACTGCCCCCAGCAAGACCCCCTACACTGCCCGAACACCACTGCACTGCCCTAAACCCTGAAACATCACCCCCAGCAAGACCCCCAACACTGCCCAAACACCACTGCCCTAAACCCTGAAACACCACCCCCAGCACGACCCCCTACACTACACGAACACCACTGCACTGCCCTAAACCCTGAAACACCACCCCCAGCACGACCCCCTACACTGCCCGAACACCACTGCTCTGCCCAAAACACTGAAACACCAGCCCCAGCATGACCCCCTACACTGCCCGAACACCACTGCACTGCCCTAAACCCTGAAACATCACCCCCAGCACGAACCCCTACACTGCCCGAACACAACTGCACTACCCTAAACCCAGAAACACCACCCCCAGCACGACCCCCGACACTGCCCGAGCACCACTGCCTGCACTGCCCTAAACCCTGAAACACCAGCCCCAGCACGACCCCCTACACTGCCTGAACACTACTGCACTGCCCTAAACCATGAAACACCATCCCCAGCATGACCCCCTACACTGCAGGAACACCACTGCACTGCCCTAAACCCTGAAAAACTACCCCCAGCAAGACCCCCTACACTGCCCGAACACCACTGCACTGCCCTAAACCCTGAAACATCACCCCCAGCAAGACCCCCTACACTGCCCGAACACCACTGCCCTAAACCCTGAAACATCACCCCCAGCAAGACCCCCTACACTGCCCGAACACCACTGCACTGCCCTAAACCCTAAAATACTCCCCCAGCACGACCCCCTACACTACCCGAACACAACTGCACTGCCCTAAACCCTCAAACACACCCCCCAGCACGACCCCTACACTACCCGAACACCACTGCACTGCCCTAAACCCTAAAACACTCCCCCAGCACAACCCCCTACACTGCCCGAACACCACTGCACTGCCCTAAACCCTAAAACACTCCCCCAGCATGACCCCCTACACTACCCAAACACCACTGCACTGCCCTAAACCCTAAAACACTCCCCCAGCATGACCCCCTGCACGACCCAAACACCACTGCACTGCCCTAAACCCTGAAACACCACCCCCAGCAAGACCCCCTACACTGCCCGAACACCACTGCACTGCCCTAAACCCTGAAACACCACCCCAAGCACGACCCCCTACACTGCCCGAACACCACTGCACTACCCTAAACCCTAAAACACGACCTCCTACACTACACAAAGACCACTGCACTACCCTAAACCCTAAAACACTACCCCCAGCATGACCCCCTACACTACACAAACACCACTGCACTACCCTAAAACACTACCCCTACACTACACAAACACCACTGCACTACCCTAAACCCTAAAACAATACCCCCAGCACGAACCCCTACACTACCCAAACACCACTGCACTACCCTAAACCCTAAAACACTACCCCCAGCAGTACCCCCTACACTACCCAAACACCATTGCACTACCCTAAACCCTAAAACACTACCCCCAGCAGTACCCCCTACACTACCCAAACACCACTGCACTACCCTAAACCCTAAACCACTACCCCCAGCACGACCCCCTACACTACCCAAACACCACTGCACTACCCTAAACCCTAAAACACTACCCCAGCACAACCCCTACACTACCCAAACACCACTGTAATACCCTAAACCCTAAAACACTCCCCCAGCACGACTCCCTACACTATCCAAACACCACTGCACTACCCTAAACCCTAAATCTACCCCCAGCATGACCCCTACACTACACAAACACCACTGCACTACCCTAAACCCTAAAACACTACCCCCAGCACGACCCCCTTCACTACCTAAACACAACTACACAATTTGTTACAGGCGTTGCAACGCAGGCCTGTGGTGCTTACTGGAAGTACTTGGTGGGCTAGTTGGGCCCCAGGGACCATCAGGATTCAAGGTGACCTAATCCCCCAACTTAAAACGTGCCACGGGGCGCGTTTGCACAGTGGTGAAGGGAGGGGGCGGGGCCTCAGGTGACATGTGCGCAAACACGCCCCTTGAATCCTGAGGGACCCTGGGGCCAACTAGCCCACCAGGTACCTTCAGTAAGCACAACAGAGTTGCGTTGCAGAGAGGTGAAAAAGGTGCGTGGCCTCGGAACGCCTCTCTGCAACTCAGCTCTGTGGTCCTAACTGTAGGTACCTGGGGGCTAGTTGGGCCCCAGGGACCCTCAGGATTCAAGGGGACTTAATCCCGCAACTTAAAACGCGCCACGGGGCGCGTTTGCACACGCGTTTTAAGAGGTAGTTTTAATCCCCCTGCCCTATTATGTACTAGGGACTTACAGAGGAGGTCATGCTAATCACAGGGGTACCCCAACGCATAGTGTTCCCTAGTGTATGTAGGTGTTTTCACTGTATTCTAAGTGTCTTTTAGCATAGCACTGACTCTGGTTAGTCAGAGTCAGTTACCACCAGTACCCGTCTGAAAAAGTTGTGGGCACAGGATGATTTTGCAACATGGCCTCTTTCTGCTCCTCTGTTGGTTCTTTCTGCACATCTTTTGCTTCTTCCTGCACTTTTCTTCGTCTTTGTGGACTTCTGTTGCTTCTTTCTGCATTTCTTTTGCTTCTTTCTGCACGTTTTTTCTTCTTTCTTCACATGTCCTACCTCTGTAGGCATAGTTAGAAACTAGCATTTAAAAAACCTTTGAAATTCACTTAAAAAATCATAGGTTTCAGGCACGTTATAGTTAGAAATTAGCATTTAAAAAACCTTTGAAATTCACTGAAAAAACCATAGGTTTCAGACACGTTATAGTTAGAAATTAGCATTTAAAAAACCTTTGAAATTCACTGAAAAAACCATAGGTTTTAGGGACAGTTATAGTTAGTTGGACATTTCACTCGTACAAAACCATAGAAATTCCCCCGTTATAGTTAGTTCAGCTAACTATAACTCGTGCCCCCGCAATGCACTGCTGATGACGTCACATATTACATCACTCATGACATGGTCAGTGACATCACTGATGACATCACTGATGACATCTCAAATGACATCACTGATGACATCATCCATGTGATAATTTCATGCATCTTCTCACACCCTAATATAGCTTTTGATACACCCACTCTAAATTACAGACTGCCATTCTCAAAACCATACACACTCCAATACCAATAACTACATACCCACTCACTGATTCTTAGGTCTACACACACACATCTACTCACTCACCTGTACAGTCACTCATACTTACAGTCACTCAGTACAGGACTATCATATGCACTCATACACCTATATAAACACTCACACACCACCACTCATCCATAGAGGTACTCACACACCTAGTCAGTCATGCAAAAAATTAATCACACACCCATTTACTCACCTATACAGTTATACACACACCAGCTCACTTACTCATACAAATACTAGCACATTCTTACGCTCTTATACAATAACTGATACAAGCACACACGCATCCATACAGCCACTCTCACAATCACACACTCTCACCTATAGCCATTTAAATACTCTAACACACATATATACTGCCTTTTACATATGTAGTTACTCGCACATGTACCACTGAGATATACATTCACTCACTAACACACCCATACACACACTCACCCACCCAACCAGTCCATCACAGATGCACTCTTGAAATCATGCACCCAGTGAATCACCCACTCACACATCTATGTACAGAGTCACACACACCCCACCCACACAAACACTCAAGCAGCCATACAGATACTCAGAGAACCAATCAATAACCCATATAGACACTCATGTAGCTATTCGCAAATCCATGCATCCACTTACACACCAACAAACAGACGGATACAGACATTCACACAGTTTAGTCACTAACCCATGCATTCAGTAAGATACGTTTAATCACTCACTTGTAGAGTCAGTCACGCACGTACTAAATCATCCATTCAGACACTTAAACACCCACTCATTCTTCAATACGCCTTTCCCTATATATATTAAACATATTTAAACTTTACAGAAACACACAGTCACTGGATGATGTCATCAGTGATGTCATCAGTGATGTCACTGACCATGTCATGAGTGATGTAATATGTGACGTCATCAGCAGTGCATTGCGGGGCGCGAGTTATAGTTAGCTGAACTAACTATAACGGGGGAATTTCTATGGTTTTGTACGAGTGAAATGTCCAACTAACTATAACTGTCCCTAAAACCTATGGTTTTTTCAGTGAATATATATATATATATATATATTTATATATATAGAGAAATACATACACATATACACTTAAATATGCATATATATCTATATATATATATAAAATATATATATTATATATATAATATGTATATAAATATATATATATATATATATATATATATATATATATATAATATACAATATACAAAAAGAGTTGCCTCTAGGTGGGATGCACTCCCAGGTGGAAATTACGCCAAAGCAAGGGCACACGCCATGAACAAAGTCCCTTTCTGGTTTACCTGCCAGACACGTTTCTGGCCAACGCCCTCTTCAGTGGCAGACCATGTGACGTGCCGGCATGCGGCAACCACCAGTAAATCCCCATAATAATAACGCTCAGGTGAACCACTTGAAGCAATGCTTCCTGGAACTGGTGGTTCAGTAAAACCCAAGTGGGTCGCCGCCGGCACTCACATTCAAAAATGTCTTTAAAAGGATTGCCGATGTTCGCGCCGGCACCCCTGCATATAAAA